>JAPYZK010011831.1:0-11491 GCA_030522785.1 Platygaster equestris | reverse complement strand
GTTTCGTCGGAGTACCTTGTTCGGAGTTCGATGCAGGTTCGAGCCCCAAACTTGGAAAATTATCTGATAAGCCGACTGTACCCCTCCACCATTTTTTTTCCGCATTTTCAATTCATTTCTCTTTTTCTTTCATTTTTTCATAATTTGTGAATTTTCCGAACCTTTTGAATTTCTTAAAATTCACGAATTTGTCGATATTTCAAAATTTTCCATATTTCAAAAATTTTTCGAAGTTTTACAACATTTTTGAAATTCTCACAATTTTTCGTACTTTCAGAATCCTTAGAATTTTCGATTTAGCCGAAAATATTCATGCATTTCCAATTTTCCAGATTTTTCGAACTTCTCAAATTTTTTAAATAATTCGAAACTCCCTAATTTTTGACGATTTTTAATCCTCATTGGATACTTAATTTATTTTTTAATTTTTTTCAATGATTCTATGTTGTTTTTCCAAATTTTTAGGTATATTTCCATTCTGTTTCGTGAACAATTTTGTATTATTTTCATAATTCTTCAGTTTTTTAAAAATTGGAAATTTGCGTCATTCGACGAAATTCTTCGTGATTTTCAATTTTAATGATTAATTTTTGACAGCTTCGCTCGATTCCGACCCTTATAGTTTTTATAAAATTCTTTTGTTTGATAACCTTGGTGGCATCGAAAAAATAGTGGAAAACCAATGATTGTTTATTTTTGGTACTTCATCACGGTTTTTTTGCATTTCTGATTTATTGCTCTTTTTTTGAAATTTTTCATAATTTGTGAATTTATCGAACCTTTTAAATTTCTCGCAATTTACAAATTTTTCGATACTCCAAAACTGTCCATATTTCACAAATTTTTGAAGTTTTACGACATTCTTTGAAATTTCACAATTTTTTGTACTGTCATAATCCTTAGAATTGTCTGTTTATCCAAAAGTATTGAAATCTTTTGAAATTCTCACCATTTTTGGTACGTACAAAATCCTTAGAATTTTTGATTTATCTAATATTTCTAACATGTTTCCGATTGTCTAGATTTTTCAAACTTTTAAAATTTGTAAAATAATTTGAAATTCTTTAATTTTACATTATTTTCATTTTATGTTGTGTATTTTATTTCGTTTTTATAATTTTCCAATTTTTAGGTGTATTTTTTTTCTGTTCCTTCGAAAATTTTTGGTTACCTGTATAATTTCTCAATTTAAAGTTTAAATTCTAAACAAACGAAAAGATTGTGAAAATAACGAAAAATTAATGCGATAAAACAAAATGGAAATACACTTGTAAAATAGGAAAAACATAACGAAAACATTTTCGAATTTCGGTATTGGAGTTATAAAATTTTAAAAATTTGAAGTACTTGATTTTTTTGATCTTACGATTCAAATTATTCCGTATTTAATGTCGGTCTATGAATTTTCCAGTCTAGTAATTGTCGGATTTTCAAAACCGAATTTTGCCATCGTTAAAGTTTTGGTAATTTTTAAACGTTGAATATTTGAACTGGAACTGTGAAATTGGAATTTTTTCATATATTATTGTGTAATTTTTTGCCGTTTTTCGAACTTTATGATTGAATTTCCAAATTTTTTAAATTTCGTAATATTCATATTTGAAGTTTTTTAATTTCGAAATTTCCGAACTTTTTCATTCTAATACTTCCGGTTTTGAATTTATAAAATTTCAAAATTATAATCCTGGAATTCAAAATTCGAAATTCTCTTTTCTTTCCTGATTGTAATTTTCATATTTTCGAAAAATATATGCATTTCTTGATACTTATCAACACTAAAATTTCGAGAATTCCAAAAGTTGATTTTCCGAAATTCAGGAACTGAAAAATGTCGGAGTTTGGAAAATTGCACTTTTGTATTTCAAAATAAACAATTTTTTCCCCTTGTTCGAGAATTTTCAGAGTTGAAAAATTAATGTCGTAAAAAGTTTACCACTGCACGCGCGGAAATAAAGAATTAAGACGTATCAAAAAACGAAATTCATAATTTGTTATGTTGATTGGCTTTTTTTGAATGTACTTTATTTGTTTACATTTTTTTTTTTTTGCAGAATTATAAAAGTCGGATCCTGCTGGGGCTTTTTTATACGTTGCGGTCTTCTATTTTATCTATGGTGGGTTTTTTTTTATTTTATCAACGATTAGTTCCAAATATTTTCATAAATTTTTGTGTGAAATTGAAATTTTGTTCCAAACATATTGATACTTCTTCGTTTATAATATAATACATAATCGCGTGTCTGTTTTTTGAATTTTTGAATTAAGTTTACGAATTTTACTTTTTTTTGTTTCCGTTTATATCACTAAATATCCAAAATTCCATGATTCCCAAATCCAAAATTGAATAATTCATTTTTGTACGAAGAAATAGTAACAAGTTGAAGAGATTATTTATTTGGAGTTAAGCGATTTTTTTGGACGAAAAAAACCACGTTCGAAGTTTCTTCGAAAATAGGCGAGAAACTGCCCATAAGATAGGAAATTACTGGAATTTTTGAAAATCTTTGTAGATTTTGAGAATTTCAGGAGTTCTGAAAAGTTGGAGTATTTTTGGAAAATTGGAAACTTTAAGAATTTTGGAATATTTTGGATATTTCAAAAATTTGTGAAGTATTGAGAAATTAGAAAATTGTTGGAGAATTGAAAATTTAAGAATTATCAGGTAATTTTTGGTATTTTTGTAAATTTTGAGAATTGTAGAATTTTTAGAATTTCGAGAATTTTTGGAAAATTAACAATTTTACGAATAGTCGGGAAATTTTCGGATTTGTCGAAAATTTTTGATAATTTTTAAAATTCCGGAAATTTTTGGAATGTTGAAGAATTTTGGGTACGATGGAAATTTTTGGAAACTTCGAGAATATTTAGAAATTTTCTGAAATTTTTGAAAATTCTTGGAGATTTTGTAAATTTTTGGCAAGTTGGGGAGAATATTTGGAAAAATTGGAAATTTTTTGAAATCTTAAAAATAGTCAGAGAATTTTTGAAAATTCTTGGAAATTTTAAGAATTTGGAAATTTTTGAAAATTTCAAGAATTTAGGAATTTTTGAGAATTTTGGGAATTTTTAGAAAGTTGGAGAAATTTTGGAGAGTGAAATTTTTGGAAAGTTCAAGAATCGTCAGAAAATTTTTGGTATTCCGGAAAATATTTAAAAATTGTCGGTATTTTTGAAAATTTTCGAAAACTTTCAGTATTATTGAAAATGTTCGGTATTTTTGAAAATTTTGCGAATTTCAGAATTTTTTGGAAATTTCAAAAGTTTTGTACATTCTTGAAAGTTTTTAAAAATTCTCGAAATTTTTGAGAACTTTCAAGCTATACAAAATTCAGAAAATATTGTTAAAATTTTTACAAATTCTGAAAAAATTTTGAAAATATTCCTAAAAACAGTGCGCAAAATGCTGTTCAGCCCACACTGTGCGCAAAATGCCATTTTGCGCACTAACTGCTATACTACCCCAACGAAATTCTGTACTTCGCGTAGAGACCCTAAAAGAGAGACCGGTTAGCACTTAAGAAAAAGTGATTGAAGCGTATCGCTCCAATCATAATCAGTCACAAGTGAGCAACAAAATGGCGCGACCAATAGTAACAAGGCGCGAATTTTGCTTTGCGTGTGTGTAGCTGCACGCACACATGCTCATTGTACACATGCACTAAAGACCGCTATTTTGTTGCCACAGTGTGTCCAGTTTCTCTTTTAGGGCATGATGCAGTTCGACAAGGTGTGTTCGGACCGAGGACTCATTTTTCATGTGTACTGCGCACACATGCGCACAAATGCTTACTCCCAAATGCCGCCATTTTGATTCAATGTTTCATGAATGCACTGATCTGTAATATACACTGGATAGCTGATCCTATTCTCCCACCCCTAGTTCTCTGACCCCAATTGGACGGCGCCATTTGTAGGTATTGGGACAGGACATGCGTGCTAAAGCAGCCAGCGCGACATTTAAATTTACACGGGGTAAATGGCTGATTTTGAATTTCGCGCTGCTCTATCGCGCATGTCCTGTCCGAATACCTACAAATGGCCGACCGAGAACATTGTATCATATACCTATATATATATTTAATGGCAACGTTCAATTGGGGTCATCCCCACCTATCCCATCAGCTATCCAGTGTATATTACAGATCAGTGCATAAATGACACATATGTTTTAAAGTTTCGCGCCACTTTTTCTATTGGCTTTTGGGTTAAAATGGCGGCGTTTGGGAGTAATCGTGATTGATCCATTCACCATGGTCGCCATGATGGATGCGTCCGAACACACCTTGTGTAATTGCATCATGTTTTTAGGGTCTCTAATTTCGCGCATGACAAAGCGCCATCTTTGTGCATATTAAAAACCTTAAAAACAAACCCTTTCCCAAACCCTTTCACGCACCGCGAACTATTTAAAAACGACTTATTCCGCGAAGGTGAGAGCTCTCCGTTGAATTCGATTGAGTAGTTAGAATACGGTTAGATTCGCAATTAATGGCAAGCTGTCCGTACGTGTGTTGCAGCGGCAGTATTAGCAAGCCAGCAGGCTGTGGCCGTAGCCGCTTCTGTGATTTCGCCTTTCCCGCCCAAGTGACCCACGGCCCCCGGTCCTGTACCCGCGCTCGGCAATTCCATGCAAACCCACCATAATGCGGCCTCGGTGACCTCCTCCTCCACCAACGGAACATCCGCTTCGACGAGTCTTTTGCACGGCAACCTCGGAAGACAGTCCTAACTCGCAATCCTTCCAACCTCACTTCGCTAATTGAAATTCACTCCCAAGCAGGCGAACATTTCGTTGGAAATACTTTTTTTCTCTCTTGCATTTACGAATCGAAAAACTTGAATTATTCTGCCGTGTTTCAAAAGTTTACAGTTGATCATTTTTCGAGGATTTCGAATCGATTTCCGTTATTCGACTTTTTTTCGAAAGATCGATTTCAGAAACGTCTGAATCTAGACAAACCAAGCTGAAAGAAAACGGAAAAGGGGAGAAATTAGTCAGTTCCGATCTATAGATCTCAAAACGATCGGCGGAAGTGTGGAAAATGTAATTTTTTTATTTAATGAATAAAAAATACGATTCGTAATATGACACCAGGGTACAGAAAACAAGGTATGTTCTTGCGCAGCTTTTACGGAGGTGAAGGTGCGCCGAGCGCTGTGATTGGCTGGAACTGACAGCCGCCATCTTTGTTTTTAAACCGTTATCTTAACATGCGCAGATGATTTTATACATGATGATTATATATTCAGATCCAAAATAGAATATTTCATAGTTGAAAATTTTTTTAATCTAACCCTTTTATTTTATTTACTAAAATTTTTATTTTCGAATCGAAAATATGTAAACTCACTAATTTACGGTTGAAATGTTGCTGAATCTTTTAAAAAATCTTCCACTTTCATTTTATGCGCGTAAACCATCTCGACATTGTATTTTTGTTTCATAAATAATGAGCAGAACATTTTTCATTTCGTAAACAACATTTGAATATCGTAGCGGAAAAAAAATAGCGACGGTCAGTTCTGCGCGCCGCGTTCCTGTATATATCTTATTTTCTGTATTCTGTATGACATACTGAAATTTTCATTTTTACATTTATTACATTATATTTTTCCGAATTTTCGGAAATTTTGGACATTTTCTTCGAAATGTACATAATTTTAAAGTTTTTCCAGTTTTTTTATTTTTTTTTTATTCTTGTGACAATTTCAAATTGTTCGAAACCAACGTATTTTACGAAATTTCAAAAATTTGCATATTCTTAAAACGATCTTGAGATAACTGAAATTTTCAACATTTTGGAAATTTTGCCATTTTTCATTTCTTCTAGAATCTTTGAAAATTTCTAATTCTCCAAAAATTCTCTGATACTCGAACGTTCCTGAGATCGGTTTTTTCGATGCTGCTAGGGTTTTTAGTATATCAACACGACTTTGGGCGCCATCTTTAAGAGTTTCCATGACCGTTATTTTACAATTTTTGAAAAAATACGAAAAACCCTCTGGATGTACAAATTCGAAAATACCCGCAACTTGGGTCGTCGCTAAGACGGCTGGTTATTATAGACTGAATAAAACACGAAAATCACTCTCGTTCACGCTCGTCCTTCGCTTCCTGTAGCCGCGCGCAGGTTAAAGTGGCATTTAAAATCAGTGAGAACGAAGTTTTCCGGTTGTTTTTTAAATCCACGAGACTCTATGACCAATAGTCGACTGCGAATTTCAACACTCGTACTTAAAAATCGAAAACGAACTGATTAATTTCTTCTATCGATCATAAAGTCTCGTTTTGTGGCGCGTGTCGAAACAGTTTTACGAAATTCGTGCGTGTGTGCGTAACTGTAAATATGGTATGGGTGATATAGTAGCATCAGTGTATTTTATTGTAAAAAGTAAACAGACTTGAACTTTTGTAGAACAAAGAAAACAAACGCTGGAATCAACTACGAGATAGGCGAAAGCGACAATTGTGACGAAAATTGCGAAGAATTTTCGTATTTTTTTTCTCGCGGGAAACTACAAATGCTTAAACATGTACATACGCAAAAAAGTTTAACGCGCGGTTAGTTTCGTAACGACCACTTTTTAATATTACGATTATATTTGTGTTATTGTTTTATATGTAACTCGTCGTCGAAATAGGGACGCGTAGTAAATACTTTTTAAATTGGATATCGGATAATCACGCGGTGTTGTTGCAAATACCAAATGAAAAATATGAAAGCGATCTTCGATTTCCTTCGGCACGCAACAAAAAGACGATAAAAGCAACGGGTAGCCTCAGTTTTAGTGAGACGCTCGAACAACGGAGAAGGGGTTAGGCTGGGATACAAAAAACAGGGTATGTTACATATTGCCCCCCGCCATGATGCAATTAGACAAGGTGTGTTCTGACCGAGGACTCATTTTTCATGTGTACTGCGCACACATGCGCACAAATTTTTACTCCCAAATGCCGCCATTTTGATTCGATGTTTCATAAATGAAACATATGTTCTAAGTTTCGCGCCATTGTTCCTATTGGCTTTCGAGTTGAAATGGCGGCGTTTAGGAGTAATCGTGATTGGTCCATTCATCATGGTCGCCATGATGGATGCGTCCGAACACACCGTGTGTAAGTGCATCATAGCCCCGCGCGGCACGCACGGACCGTCGCCATTTTGTTTTTTTTTCGCCATGATCAAGCGTTGTTTACGAAATTGACATTTTTATGCTATTCACTTTTCAAACAAAAGCAGTGTTTTCCAGGAAGTTAACGCAAATATAACACTAGACAAATTTTTTAAAGAGATTCCCATATTTTTATTCGAAAATGGTAACGTTGAAAATAAAATCATTTGATCGAAAAAATTTGAAATTATGAACATTTAAAATATGTTTCAAAACAAACATGGTGACGTTGAGTTCCACCCGATCACATGGCTTCGCTAAAATGCGCTGCCCAGCCCCCGCAAAATTGTACCCTGTTCACTGTATCCTGGGTTAGGCATTAAAGTAGTTTCTGGTGCTGCGCTGTGATTTTTATAAAAGATGAAAAAACAATGAATATCGCGCGAATGGAAAAGTATGAGTTTTTACGAGATATACACGACTGTTCAACGTACCTGGACGTCTCGGAAAAATTTTTTCTCGAATACTGATTTTGGCGATATTTTAACTTGCAAGTTTTAACCGATTTTTACAAAAGATGGAACAAAGTAGGGAATGAATGTTGCGAATGCGAGTTTTTTTGACCAATCGCGGCTAGAGCTGCGCGATTGATCCGATTTCGGATGAATCGCGCAGCCCTAACCGAGGCCCCTTCTCGCGTGGACAATTTATCGATTCTGTGATGAAAAGACGAGCGCCAATCGAGGAAAATGTAGGAGCAAGCAAACTGTACATGAGTAGTGTGTGTATATATGCACGCCGTGCATTTTTTCGCAAGGGTGCACAATTCAATAAGAGCGAATATAAATAGAGGAGAATAAAAAGAAAAAAAAAGTTGTAGAAAATCGTCGCGGAGATACGAAATGGACTGAAGTAACGTAACATTTTATCTTCATTTCTTTTTCTAGGATGCGCTTCGTATATTACGTATTGTAACTCGATAACATTAAATATAAATAACAAAAAAAGGAAAAACGTACAGAAAGCGAATAATTGAAGCGCGGGCATCTCGTTGTTAAATTGTAAGATATTGTGTTCAGCCTTCAGAATGTACTCTGACCCTTCCCCGAACTATTATACATAAAAATAAATATACAAAAATATATACGCTACGACTTGTCCATACGAATAAAAGTACATTGGAAAATGATTCCTGGCGTCAATTAATAATCTACACCTGTTATTCCAGTAATTTACAAGCGTGATTGTTTCCAGATATGGTCATAATTCGTTATTGAATGATCACAGCAAAATTTTACGGATTTCTTTGAATTTCAGTTCGGCAGTGTAGTGTAAAAATCTGCCGCTAGAGGCGCCGGTGGAGTACGACTCTAGGCGCCAATATGTTTTCTTTCGTGGTAGATTTCGGAACTATCGAAATCGACCATTTTTGAGATATTTATTATCAAACCTAACCTAACCTAACCATAGGTTTTCCAAACGCCGCTAGCGCCAAAATTTTCTCTGTTCGGAACTTCCGAAATCGTAAAAAATTCCCTTTTTTAAACGTTTCAAAATCTGCCACCAATAGAGAACATCTTGGCACTAGTGTCGTTTCCCATCAGCGCCTCTAGCAGCAGATTCAAAAAACCAACAAATCAGCACTCAAATTCCAAAAAATCGAGAAAATGAGAAAAAAATAGAGTTTCGATTTAAATATCTTATTATATTCAATGTGAAATCACAAGGTACAATAATTACAGATTGTCACGTTTTTTTTTTATAAAAAGTCACGTTTTATTTCGCATTACATTATTTTGCATGACAAAAATTACAAAGTTCGATGACGAAAAAGTAGTACCAGCACTTTCATGCAATCTGAAAAAATGTTTCAACACCTACAACGTGGTTTTCACCAAGGTAACTTTTTAAGTTAATTTTCACACATCATCCATGGTCGGGCAAAGTTTTGAGGTTGTAATGTACAGGTTCAAGCCGATGCTTTGTTTAAGACCTTCAAGCTGCGCCGCTCGCTTTTTTCAGGTAATTACTGAGGCACGCAGCGTTTTGTGGCGACATTTGACCCAAAAGACTATTCAAATCAATGGATAATCAAAAAAAAAAAAAAGAAAAAAAAAAAAACAAAAAAAACAAAAAAAAGAAAAAAAAAAAAAAAAAAGAAAATCGATTGTACACTAATGTCAGAATATTAAAAACTCATACACATTTTTCTTTTGCTAGTCAAAAACAAACAACTTTTTTCAAATAATTTTTCGTTTTTTGTTTTCCCTACAATTTTGGTGAACCGAATTCAAATTTCACACATTGCAACTTGGAAAATTCAGATTTTCAAATTTTAAATTTAGTAGTAGGAAATCCGTAAATTTATAAATTTAATTTCATAAATTTTACATTAATTCTAGGGGTCTATGAAAATGTTCATTACTTCTGAAAGATTTCCAAAAGAAATTTAAACATTATAAAGATTCAAAAATTGCGTATTCTATACAAATTCAAACATTTTTCATATTGTTGGATTACAAAAATTTTTAAATTTGAATTGGAAAGCATACAAAATCGCTATCAAATCCAAAATTGCACTTCCGAAAAATAAAAGGAAAGATATCGATATTTACTGATAGCACCGATAAAATTTTCAAAACTATCAATAATTATCAATGCAATTTTTGTTCTACTCTAGGGATAATTCGCGAAAAAAATCATTGTTTCGCATGTAAAAAGTGATCGATTTTTCCATTAGTGTAAAAATATCAGTTCTTGTTCCCCTCGTGAAAAAATATCATTTTTCCACTCGAGAAAAAATCGATTACTATTTTTTTTACAATCAAAACATCGCGAAAAACTGCAACTTTCTCTCGAATTTTAAAAAAATAGTCCTGTGCACACGTTGAAAAAGCGCGATTTCGAATTCGTGCAACAGTTAAATAAACTAACTTTACACTCGTTCAAAATAGCTTTTTTTCAACTCGTAGCATAACAATACAACTTATATCCCCACTAATTATTTCCTAATTCCCGAAACTTACTTCCCAACGGATCTCGCTTAGGATTCTTCGCGTACACGAGTTGACTGTACACAGGCTGATAATTAGGATCATCGATGTCGTAAATTCCCTCATCTTCTTGTGTCGGAGTCTCGTCCTGGGGAAGCTCGAAAAAGTCCACCAGAGCGCTCAAAAGTTTCGGGTAATAAACTTTGTAAGGATCCTCCATCATCGGCTGGCAATCGATCAGCAGATTCGACATGCCCACCGCTGTCACTTTCCTTTCGATTTCCCCGGAGATTTTTTGTAGGTCGGTAATCAAAACGCGCTCCACCACCATTCCGAACATCCTGAAAAATACATCGTGGTTATTCTCATTTTCGTCACGTGAAAAGAATACACTAAATTTCCAGAAATACAGAAAATAAACCCACCTTGGCTGAATTTGGTCAACGATCGAAACCAAGACAGCCGATCCGTATCTAATTATGTAGTGGGAGAAAAATACTATCAATCCTTTGACAAATTTCGTCGTCTTCGACTGGGAGAGTCTGTGGAACAACACGACGAAAATGTTCTTGAAGGACGATTCCAAGACATTTCTGTAAATAAGACGGAATGTTGAGTTAAAGGGCGTTGCAGAAAAATAATGTGGACTGAAATTCTAAAAGATTTCTAAAAGAATTCTAGAATCTTTCAAAAACAATATGAGCAATGATTATGGAACTTAGAACTTTGCGAGGTTTTTGGACATGGAAAAATTCTCTAAATGTTGAAGATTTTGAATATTTCGAATATTTTGAAATGATGATTCTTTAAAAATTTTCAAAAATGTAAAAAATTTTGAAATCTTTGAGAATTTGTAAATTACAATATTTTTAAAATTTTTTGAGAATTCTGGATATTTGGAAAATTTTCAGATATTTTAAAAATGTTTGAAATTTTGTGAATTCCGAGAATGGCAAAATAAAAACTTGACTTATAAATTTTTAAAATTTCGGAAGATTTAAAAATTTTAAGTTTTTTAGACATTGGGAAAATTGCTAAAATTTAGAAGATTCTTAAAATTTCGAATATTTTTATAGTTACAAAACTTTGATAACTTCAAAAATTTTGAGAATTTCCAACATACAGAAAACATTGCAATTTTTAAACTCGCTGAAATGTTTGAGAATCTGTAAATTAATGGTAATTTCAAACAAAAAAAATGAATACATAAATAAAAAAAATTTTTCTGAAAACTGTAGAATGTCCCACGAATTATAATTGTAAGATATTAAATTCTATTTCGAGGAAACTGAAATTTTTAAAATTCTTAAGAACTTCAAAATTTTCAAAATGTTGAAAATTATAAGATTTTTAAATATTGTGAAAATGCTAAATGTATTGGTGATTTT
>JAPYZK010011822.1:0-10153 GCA_030522785.1 Platygaster equestris | reverse complement strand
GCGCATCCAACTGTCGATCCGACGGGAAGAAGTTTACGCGTTCGACCAACTGGAAGTCCTCGCACGCCGTGTTGAACGCGTTCACACGTCTGCCCGTAATTTTAGCGCGCCTCCACCCCCCGAACGCTCGTTAATTTCCGAACTAGCATACCGACCACCGCAAGCGTTCATTTTCTTGAGGAAGAAAAGGAGGATTCCATTACGGATATGGGCGAAAGGGACAGCGAGGATGAACTCGCAGATGCTTTTTCCGCTTCCGCCACGGTTTTACAAAAACCGAGAAATAGTGAGGCTTTCTCGAAAAAGTCGGCGTCCTCGAAAGTTGATAAATCACAAGATAGAAAAAACGTGTTGAACAAGGTGTCTCCCGAAGTTTATAACTCTACCGTCCCCAGAACCAATGTCCCGAATTTCCTCAACAAATTTACCGAGGATTGTTTCGAATGTGGTTCCTTGGAACACCGTTACGCCGATTGTTCCGATAGATTAAAGTGTTTCGGTTGTGGTCTCGTGGGTGTCATTAGAAACAAGTGTCCCAATAGCGCAGGAAACGCGCGCGGGAGTCTTTAAACCGGGCCCAACCGACTACCCTGTCAAAACAAGTAGCCCCCCGCCATGTTAAACGAAAACCTGTCCCACGTGTGCAATTCAAGTGTCCCATTTCCAGCGTTATACCGGATTTTAGCTATATTGAGCCCCAAGACCACCTGACTTCTAAATTGAGGACCAACTGTCACGAGTCAGAAGCTTTACGAGTCCTTCAAAATATCAAGTGTCCCAATTGTTGCACTGTCCCAAAATCGGAGTTGGGACATCCTAAATTAAAACGATATTCTAAACCGTCTACCTTAACACCAGTTTGTGCCTCGATTGCCATCCCAAGTGCAGAAATCGGACACCTCGATTCCCGAACTGTCCTAAATTCAAAAGTTAACCAACGGGAACCACATACCGTACCGTTTTCAAAACCCCAGCGCACTACTGGTTCTTTTTCGCCGCAATTAGAACCCGACGGATATATTCGAGTTTGGACAGATGGCGCTTGTGCCGCAAACGGCAAAAGTCTAGCAGTCGCTGGAATTGGAGTATGGTTCGATCATTTACACCCTTTCAATCGTTCGGAACGTATACTGGGACACGCAACAAATCAGCGTGCTGAAATTGTAGCGGCAACAAAAGCTGCTCAAATAGTTTTAGAAAATTGGCCTTGCGCCAATAAACTTAGAATGTCAAGTGATTCTAAATATGTCCGCGATTGTTGGGATCAGTGGATCCCTTACTGGGAAACAAATGATTGGACCAATACGATGAAAAAGACAATTGTAAGTCGCGATTTATTGAAAGTAATGGCTGAAACTTTCCGGGAATTTGAAACCTTAGAAATTCAGTCTGTTCCTTCTCACTCTGGTAATTTAGGCAACAAGGAAGCCGATTATTTAGCTCGCCAGGCCATCCTAACCTCAAATGCTGAGACCGTGACCAATCCACCTGTTACCGACATATTTTTGTCCAGTCTTTCGCACGCAAAGAAACAATTGATAGTTACCGTTTCGATTTTTGACCAAGAAATCCCCATGATAATAGACTCCGGTGCAACACGTACTTTCTTCAGCCCGCTCGTTCTGAAATTAATATCTACCCACCACGTTTCCCAACAGCGAGTATCATTGCGCGTTAGAACCGCAAATGGTCAAATAGAAACCTGTGACAACGAATGTTTGGTTACGATTGAATTGTTAAACAAATCTCGAGAGATGGCTCTTTGTCACTTGAAAGATTTACCATTTCCATTAACTGGGGGATTCGATTTTCTTAAAAAAACTCTTGGAGTTTTTCAGATCAAAAACAAACAAATTTGACATTCGAAGAAA
Source organism: Platygaster equestris (assembly GCA_030522785.1). Lineage (NCBI taxonomy): Eukaryota > Metazoa > Arthropoda > Insecta > Hymenoptera > Platygastridae > Platygaster > Platygaster equestris. The sequence continues at coordinate 8,282 of JAPYZK010011822.1, read as the reverse complement.
ATCAGGATAAAGAAGGGATAGAGTGTGGTTTTTCATTACAAAACTTGACAGCTAATCACCGTGAAATATTAAATCAAGTAGTCATAGAAGAAATCCCTCCCGTTCCGGAAGTACTTCCCGTAACTAATTTTGTAGAACATGTTATCGACGTTGGCAAACACCTCTCTATTTAGCAAAAATTTCGACGAGTTTCCCCAAAGATTTACGCTATCATTTGTGAAGAAGTCAAAAAACTCGTACGCCAAAACACCATAGAGCCTTCAAAAAGCAAGTGGTCTTCCTCCATCGTTATTGTTAGGAACAAGAAAGGAAAATATGGGTTTTGTCTCGTCTACCGCGAAGTAAATAGAGTCACGAAGAAAGACGCGTACCCCATTCCCCCTATTGACACCATCTTGGATAAGCTGCAGAACGCAAAATACATCTCCACCCTCGATATAAGTCAGGCGTACTTCCAAATTCCATTAGAAGAAAGAAGTCGTTAAATAACTGCATTCGCCGTACCGGGAAAGGGTTTCTTTCAATTTACAGACATGCCATTCGGCTTAAATAACGCACCAGCCACCTTTCAGAGAATTCTGGAAGCTGTCTTAGGCCCAAAACACGCTGAAAGTGTTTCAAACTATTTGGACATAATCATTTTCACGAGTACTTTCGAAGAACAAGTGTATTGGCTGAGAGTTATTTTGAGAAAACTTCGGGAAGCGAACTTAACTGTAAACCCTACGAAGAGCGAATTTTGTTGCAGTCGTGTGAAATTTCTAGGACACATTATCGACGATACCGGTTTGCAGGTCGACCCGGTAAAGTCCAACCCATTTTCGATCTCGTTGCCCCCCATAAAATCAAACAAGTACGGTGCGCACTTGGAATGATATCATGGTACCGTCGTTTTATTCCGGAACTGTCTACCCTCATTGAACCAATCACGCGTCTATTGAAAAAGAACCAAATTTGGGAATGGGGCCCCGATCAAGAACGAGCATTTCTGAAAATCCGCCAAGCCCTGGTTAACGCCGCGTCCCTAGTTCGCCCCGATTTCTCGCGCCCTTTTACCCTTGTTACGAACGCGAGTGAAGTAGGACTGGGAGCCGTACTCAGTCAAGACTTCGACGGACATGAACGCGTTATCATGTACGCGAGCCGCTCACTCACAGAACCCGAAAGGAAATTTACCGCTACCGAAAAGGAGTGCTTAGCTGTCATCTGGGCCGTTAAAAAGATGAGACCCTATCTCGAGGGTTATCCGTGTACCGTCGTCTGCGACAACAGCAGCCTACGCTGGCTACCAACGTTAAAAGAACCGACTGATCGCCTTGCGAGGTGGGCGATTGCCTTACAAGCGGCTGACCTAACCATAAAATATCGAAAAACCGCGCAAAACCGCATTTCCGAAATCTTCGCGGAATCTCATAGCAACCAAAGTGAATCGTGTTCACTCGTACTAATCGTAGAAAAATCTGACTGGAACGACGAACACGATTTATGGTATAATAGTCGATTTGAAGCCGCGGAATCCCGTCCCGAAGCGAACCCGGATTGGAAAATCGAGGATAATCGCTTGTACCACCATCGTCCATCCCTTATCGTTGACGCCGTATTACCTGATTTAAACGCTTGGAAGCTAGTCGTCTTTTCGAAATACCCTACCACTATCCTAAAAGAAAACCACAATGTCGCCCAAGCCAGTCATTTAGGAGTAGCGAAAACCGTCGAAAGAGTGAATCGCGGATATTTCTGGCAAGGTATGTTTAGAGACGTAGCCACATTCGTCCAATGTTGCGAGATTTGTTAAAAAGTCAAAGCGCTTCAACGCCTAGCCGCGGGTATCATGAACGAACGCCCAATCTGCGAACCCTAGGATACGATTATGGCTGACAGAATTGGCCCGTTACCCCGCAGTCGTTTTGGATTCCGTTACGTCCTTGTCATTCAAGACATGAAGACATGTTCACCAAATGGCTTGAATGTCACGCACTTCGCCAAGCTACCGGAAAATTAATCACGACCGCCCTCGAAGAACTAGTAATCAACCGTTGGGGATGCCCACGTAAAATTTTGACTGATAATGGTAGCGAATTTAAAAATACCATTATCCGGGAACTTACGAGCAAGTACGTGATACACCACGTTTTTATTCCCGTTTATCACCCGCAGGCCAACCCTACCGAAAGAGCTAATCGGGTCATTAAAACCATGATATCGGCCTTTGTGAAAAAGGACCATCGCGATTGGGATCGTCACTTAAGAGTATTTCAATTCGCTTGCAACACAGCGCATCATTCCGCCTTAGGCGTTACCCCTACTTTATTGAATTGCGCCCGCGAATTGAAACCCGCTAACTCCCTCCGGTCTCGTCTCGAATATATAGACCCCAATACCACTACAGAACCCAACATCGAACCGTGGGAGAACCGTGTACAAACCGTTCAGACCCTACGTCGGATAATCGAAGAAAATTTGCTCGATTCCGGTGAAAAGACTCGACACCACTATAACCTTCGACACCGTCTCGTTCGTTACCACATTCAGAAAAGAGTCCTTGCGAGAAACCACGTCTTGTCCAGCGCCGTTGATCATTTCGCTCAGAAACTGGCCCCGAAATGGGAAGGTCCCTTTACCGTGTCGCAAATTATCTCTCCGCAAGTCCTAGAATTAACCGACGAGTAAACAAGAAGGGTCACTAAGGTTTCCGTAGTAGACGTGAAACCTCACATTCCGTAAATATCCCATTTCAGCACCATGTATGGCCAATCCCCTTACTACTGGCTTCCGGAAGCTCTAGAGCCATATCGAAGCATGTTCGATATTATCGACGAGGAACGCCCCGAATTCTGGTCGGTAGTACAGGCGTTACTCGACGACCAAAAAGCGGCTCAGGTCGGGCTTGGACGCTCGCGCATCACGGTGTTTCCCGAAACGCGCGAAGTGTCGACCCAGACGCCACAACCAACGTACCGTCACGCCACCGTCCAAACGGAATTTGAACAAAAAAACGCCACCACCCAAACGTATGAGATATCGACCCCTGCCCCTCGTCCAGACCAAAAATCTAACACCACGTCTAACACTGCCACCCCCATAGACTTTCCAGTACATGGACGGCTAATTCTCCATAAGCCCCAGCAAGCGCTCGTGATTCGACATCTGGAGGGAAAATAGGACTCTAGGCGTAAAACGACGATACCCGAGCGCGCATGACTGAGCACAAGTTTAGACGATTCGTTTGTACATAGCAAGTGTTTCGACAGTTTACGATCGTCAACCATCGATGGTTAGAGTATTTCTTTTCAGCATCACATCAGGAGTTCCACACCAATCAAAAAATTTTTTCATGATATAATTTCTTATATTATATAGAAATAGTAAACGATGAACTGTCAAAACACTTGCTATGTACAGCTGTCACAGCTATATACAAAGTACATTATGTACACACGGAACGTCAAAACTCGTGCGCGCTCGGGTACCGTCTCGGGTACCGTCGTTTTACGCCTAGAGTCCTATTTTCCCTCCAGATGTTTAGTCACGAAATTCGGCCTACTAGCCGTCCATGTACTGGAAAGTCTATGGCCACCCCCTTCTCCCCCTTTTTCAAAACCATCCCGTTCCCCGAGTCGTATGAGCGCAACCTCCCTCCCCCCCCCCCCACCCTTCGAAAACAATCCGACTCGACATTCCAGCAGGATGTTGGAATTGCCATCAATTGGAGCACCGCCGTCCCCATTGCCCTTATCCTCAATTCAAACGATGTGATGATTCCATTGTTTCTGTTCTTTGATAATTACGAATCTAATAATCCACTCGAATCAGGGAACGGTATTGGGAAATGTGGCGCATTTTATATCAGTATACCCGTTTCACCACCTGGAATGCGCTCAAAATAGAAAAATACTTTATTGTTCGTTCTCTGCACCACTTTAGATCGAAAAGCGGTCAGAGATAAAGTAATTCTTTCTAAAATGATAGACGAGTTACGTTTTCTTTTAGACGAAGGAATTCTTGTCACTCGTAATTCGCGAATGATCCGGTTGCGTTTCATACTAGCTTTATTACTCGGAGATAATTTAAGTTCGAACTTGATTCTTGCATTCCAGGAAAATTTCTCTTTTAATACGTTTTGCAGATTTTGTAATATTTTGTTCAAAGATATTGAAAAATATCTGCGTGAAGAAAATTACGAGGAACAATCGTGCTCTGAAAATCCAAAATCGTAAGGCATCAAAAAGAAGTGTGTTTTCAATTACTTGAAAGATTTTCACGTCATTGAACATGTGAGTGTCGATCCCATGCATGATCTTCTTGAAGAAGTATGCTGTTACGATCTCGCACTCCTCCTGCATTTTTTCATTTACGTAAAGAAGAATTTCACGTTAGAACGATTAAATGCTCGAATTCAAGTTATTTATTTTTGTTACAAAAAAAATGTCTGTAAACCTGTAGAAATTCTCGAATCTCATCTGAAGAAAAAACATTAGTTCATAATGCTTCCATGAGCGGAAATGCTTCTGTTCGTAAGAAATTTGAATTTGGTAATAGGAGACTTGATTCCAAAGAGCGACAAACATTGGGACCTTTACCTTCAACTGAAGGACATCATAGAAATTATCCGTAGCAACGTTGTCGAAAAAACGACTTACAAAATTCTTAAGAGTTTGATTACAGATTATTTGACCCATCTTCTGGAACTTTTTCCAAACAGCGTGAAACTAAAACACAACATTCTTTTGCACTATTTTAGAATCATAAAATTTGTACGTCCTCTTTGGAAAATAGCATATTCACAATTCGAAAGTAAACACCAGAAAGGTAAAACAGCTGCTCGTTATGCGATTAGTAGAGGGAATGCTTGCAGAACAATTGCGATTCAGAATCAGTTAGAACATAATTTTAGATTTTCGACAAGAGCTGTTCCTGCTTCAGGCTTGGTCACAAGGAAAAAGATTACTATTAAATTGCGCGACATTCAAGATTTCCCCATGTTTTCACACGTTTTGCCTGAAAGTTTCGGAGATTATGTTGTTCCTCTACAAAATCTCGAATTCTACGGTGAACTAATTTCGCGCGGCACAATTATAGCTTCACGTTCGGGAAACGGCGTTCGCATTCATGAAATATGTAGAATAATTACTTCTGATGGCGACGAATAAATGTATGCTCTATCAAAACAATTTGATTTTATCGAGTACAGCGAACATTATCAAGCCTGTGAGATCATCGACAACGAAGAATTTTCATGGAAGTGTCAACCGTTAAGTTTTTTCACTAGCGGGATTGTTACATGTATGAATAGGTTAAGGAATGGAAACTTTTGTGTCTAGAAATTGTGGTAATAAATTTGAGAAGTGCAATAAACTCAAATAATTCATTGGATAATTATGTACAGGCAATTATTTTGAAATTCTATGATGATTCATAATAATATATTTTCGAGACTTTTACGATATCTGTGTAGTGAAATTTCATAGACTGTTCGGTTAAAGCTACTTTTCCAGTAAGTAAGATATGACAAACTATGCTCAAGTATAATGTTCTTTATCATCATGTGGACTATATTTCTCGATCAAGTAGAAATTTTATAGTCCATGCTAAAGTATCATTTTCATAATCATATTGTGGAGAACATTCCTTGGTCGAGTAAAATATGTTATGCTATGCTGTATAACAATTCATTATACACCGTAACGGATTTCACAAGAGTGGTATTGCATTTTTGTGATGTAAGTAAATTCACCAAACCATATAACGCTTCAACCTAGAATCGCGAACTAAGCACGCAGTACACAATGGTTTGGTCATTTTTTTCAAAATTGTAGGACTTTTGACTACAACTTTTTTATCCGTGTAGCAATGATGCGCAGTAGATCCGAGTCGTTTTGTATATTCCTTTTTTATATTTCGGAAATTCAGCGCGGCGACGATGCCCTCGAGCTAAACGACCCAATCACGTTTTATTTAGTGCCAACCGGTCACTTATTTGAGGTCTATAATGATGGCGATCGCCATTTGCAATGTTCAGCCTTGCGCATCGCTCCAATTACAGGTAGACCCAGAAAATATCACGGCTAATAGCAACAAGGCGCGAATTTTGCTCAATGTGTGTATAGGTGCACGCACACATGTTCATTGTACACATGCATTGGAAATCGCCATTTTCTGAACCCAAAGGGTCCGGTCTCGCTTTGAGGGTCTCCAGGCATTATGTGGTCGATCATGGCGACCTTATATATCTTTATCTCATAAATCCTTGCTGTCGCTGTGGCTCGTCGCCGGCGTTTGTCGCTCGTCGCTGTCGCTCGTCGCGTGCCCATGTAATGACACCTTAGGGTAGTAATAGTGCTGTCATGATAGTGACTGTCACGATAGTGGCGCGAGTAACTATGACTCTCTTAAGGAGACTTTTACCATCGGCGAAGGCATGTTTTCATGCAAATGCGGTTACCACGCCGTTTTTTTAGTTGAACATGGCCCTTGGCGGAGACTCGTAATGTTAGCTTTACGAAACTCCGGCTGGCATGCAATTCGATCGCGGCAAAAGAGTCATTTCTTTTGTGTCTTCCGCGAGTTGTTTACGTAATATCGTGATACACGGATTTATTTCTGTGTTATTCGATAAGTGTTTGACGCTCTGGTCCTCTTGAAGTGACTTTTTGTTTGCGTTTCGTTTTGATTGCTTGTGTGTTGCTCGGTTATTCGATTGAGAATAATTTTTTCTATGTTTTATGCTAGCGTTCATACGCCGTAACCCTTGGGGTGACTGGCTGTCAGCCTCGATGATGGCTTCCGTTTTCCTTCCTAGACTTGATATAATTGTTCTTAGCATTTCCTGGCGGCCGCCTGATGCATTTTTACCAAGGGCTTGCACTAGAGATAACTTCATCTTATGTGCGCGTTTACGTGATCTCCCTTGTGTTGCCACGCTGAAGAGGAAATGCAGCTAAGTCCCTATAATGGGTCCCTATAATAGAGTCACTGTTAAAGGACGCACTCTACTTTTCATGGGCCCGCTATAATTAAAATTTTGGGGTGAAACTAAAAGTGCCGCTGCGATCTGCTCGTGGGTCTAATCGACCCTCTGCCTGAGGGTACGGGCAGATTACTATTACAGAGGGGCAAAACGCTGATCAATGGACAAACGTCTGGGCTCTGTCGGGTTAAGCCTGGTCTACAATACGTCACAGGAGACACGTTACGACGGTCGCGTCGCAAGAAATAAAAAGTTGGGTTTGGTTCAACTATGTCGCGTCGCAACCTTACGGCTGCGACCGTCTCAACCTTACGACTGCGACAGTCGCAACGTGATTCCTGCGACGTATTGTAGACCAGGCCTCACCAGCCCGGCAGGACCGTCACATTTCCGGCAACGACAACATACAAAAATTACTCCGCCAGCGGCAGACCCGGCAGCCTCAGAGTGCCGGCAACCCGGGGAACAATTCAGCCACAACGCGCGTGCCTCAAGATGAGCCGCCATAACAACGAGTCCAGCCATCACTGTGCTTCGATTGTCACGACTACAAACGCATTTTTGGGTCGAGGGGAGGCTTGACGCTCCATCGTCTAAGGTGTACATTGACCCAGAAGCGGTCAATGCCGCAATCGACGTTACAAGAACAAGAGGTCGATGGTCGGAGGAACAGATTGCTCTCTCGGCCAGGACTGAAGTCGAGGGTTTAGCTTCTGGAGCTAGATTCATGAACGAGTTCATCATGAACTCGGAAGGATAACCAAACCGAACCCTCGAATCGGTAAAAGGCGCAAGAAAGTATCCAGCCTACAAGGCTATGGTAGCTACAATGCGCGAATTCGCAAACCAACATCGAACAACACGCAGACCCGTCCTGGCTGATAAGCCACCCGAGGAACCTTAAGAGGTGGGTGACTTGGGCGCCGACCGAACCTCACAAATCAGTCAAGCGATTACCGAGGAGATCGCCCAGATCCTCACACAGCTCGAAAATGACATCGGCTCCAACAGTCGGCAGCTCAGTGCAATCGTGCGAAGGCTTTTGGCAGGTGAGGATGTGTCGAATGAGCTTGAAGACTGGTTTAAGGGGACGTTCCCAGAAGCAAACCGAGAACGAAGAAAATGCTTTCGACAGCGAAGGAAGCATCCCAACAGGACTGACAAACCGAGTTGGAAAAAACGAAGACAGGAATATGCAGCGTTGCTACAGTTCTTCACTGAAAATCAGAGTCAAGCTGCCAGAGAAGTGATAGATGGAAAAAACATATTGAGACCGCCAGGACTGCCAGAGATGGCTGAGCACTGGCGGCCGATT
>JAPYZK010011813.1:0-10452 GCA_030522785.1 Platygaster equestris | reverse complement strand
TGTGAATAATAAATTGGCATTTTGACGTTTCGGAAATATTGGGAGTCCTGAAAATATTGGAACACAGAAGTTTTAGAATTTTCAAGATTGGAAATTATTCAATTTTGACGTTTTGGAAGGTCAAAACTCGAGGTTCTGAAATGAGGTCTGGAAATTTTGCAATTTTCAAACTTTGTACGTATTCTGGAGTTTTTAAGTCTAAAGATTTCGAAATTTTTGAAATTGGAGAATTTCGGAATTTCAAAATACTGCAGTTTTGGAACTTATAAAGCTTTGGAATTTCGAATTTTCGAAGAATTATGAAGTTCTGTAGTTTTGGAAGTTTTGGAAATTTTACAAGCTTTTGAAATGCCGGAATTTCGAATTATCCAAGAATCTTCACAAACTTTGAAATTTTAGAATTTTTAAGATGAAAAATTATCAAGTTTTGACATTTTTACAGTTCGAATAGCATGGTTTTTACATTCTTTTCAAATCTGAGAATCCGAATTTCCAGTTTTCGAGTGAGAAGCGAGAATGCTCGAACAAACAATGCCAATTTTTATACTTATGTAAAAAAAAATAGGTATATATTATCGCGATACCCAAATCACACACGTAATATGTATTTTACCCGCAACAAGCCTGTCACGACCCTGAAACGCCACCTAAAAAGTGAGGGTTATGTAGCACTTTAGCAGTCCAGTCACGCAATTAGTTCCGAGGACCGCCGCCTGATAACGCCTGATAATGTACGCGGCGGCCATCGGAACTAATTAAGTCACCGAACTGTCAGAATACTGCTTACGATCTCACTTGCTAGGCGACGTTTCAGGTCCGTCACAGACTTTGTTGCGGGTAAAATAGCGTACATTACTCGTAGTGAAAGGTGTGCCACTACGGGAGAATTTCTTTGCAATACTCGTCTCCTAACTAAAAGAGGCCGAAACCTCTTACACTACTAGTAATGCGATATACTGTTATCATCATATTCGCTAACAAAAGACATGTTCTCATAGAGTTGCCATATTGCCAGTAGCCCATGAATAATGAAGCAATGCTAGTTGGTGAATTAATGGACTGCAGGGAGTCGAACAAGTATATGTATATACAATATACATGATATATCGTGATAAACTCGTGAATGACCTAAAAATACCGAAAAAATCGAGGGGTAAGAAGAGCATTTCTACAAAATGAGATCAAAGTCACACGAGAGCAGGGTAACCTAAATATTAACCTCGCCGGGTGCATTTTCTGATTAGAGCACAGTGGTATAACATAGTATCTTCGTTCAATCAATAGATCGTTTCATCGAAAACTAAATGACGATTATTATTGAATTCACCTACAAATCGCCCTAGAAAATGTCCTCTATTTTAAGCTTCGTTCCAACTGCAATCATCACGCGTAAAATCTTTCATCATAATATAATGCATATATTATATTCAGTAAGAATTTGTGCGAAAAATAAAATATATTGAATATGTTCATTTGTCAATTTCATCAAGGATCTATGAGCTGGTCCAATTAGTTTGGAAATTTTATCGAACGCTGGATTGCATTTCGGGACATGACGAATATCATTTTGAACAACGCTGAACACGAAACCTACTCAACTAGCTTCATTGCATCCGCTCCATTTTTTCCTGATTATGTTCATTTTTTCAACTCTTAAATTAATTTATTTTTCAAGGAGCTAGCTGTTCTACGCGCGCAAATGTGCATCTGATGGCTGTCCTGTTTGTCTATCACCATTGTTGTTCTTTATGAATTCAACCAGACCCGTGCCGAGTTGTATTCAACTCCTATATAACTATACAGCTGTTGGCAAACGTAACTACTGTCAACATCAGCAGCACAATAATTTACAACATTCTGAACCTCTAATATTTCATAATTGATGTGAGTTCGATGTACAAAATTCATTCCTGAATTTCAGTGCCCGATGCGTGTCATTTGCACACTTTTTAAATTCGATTGAGCCGAGGGGCGATTCACTCTGGGAGTCAACTTGGGAATCGAATTGGGAGTCACGATTCCCGTGATTCCCATTGACTCCCATAATGAGAGTCACGGACAGGGCCATCCTTAGGTTTTGCGGGGCCTGAGGCAAAGATTTTAGCCGAGGTTTCTCAATTAAATGTTGTTGTGAATTAAAAATTGGAATTTCTACGGTTCGGAAATATTAGGAGTCCTGAAAATATTGGAACACATAAGTTTTAGAATTTTCAAGCTTGGAAATTTTTGAATTTTGACATTTTTGCATATAACAACTCAAGGTTTTGAAATATGTAAATTTTACAATTTTTCAACTTTGTACGTATTTTGAAGTTTTCAAGTCTAGAGATTTCGCTATTTTTGAAACTTCGAAATGATGATGTTTTGGAACTAATAAAGCTTGGGAATATTGACGTTTCGGGGAACATTAGGAGTCCTGAAAATATTGGAATATAGAAGATTTAGAATTTTCAATATTGGAAATTATTGAATTTTGACATTTCTGAAGGTCAAAACTCAAGGTTATGAAATATGGTATGGAAATTTTATAATTCTCGAACTTTGAACGTATTTTGAAGTTTCGAAGACTCGAAATTTCGCAATTTTTGAAACTGTAGAACTTTGAAATTTCGAAATAATGGAGTTTTGGAATTTTGCATTTTCGAAGAATTTTCAAGTTCTGCAGTTTTGGAAGTATCAAAAATTGTACAAGTTTGTGAAATTTTGAAATTTTGAATTCTTCAAGTATGTTCGAAAACTTGAAAATTTTGGAATTTTTAAGATTAAAAATTAACAAGTTTTGACATTTTTACAGTTCTGGAAATTTCGCAAGTTTTGAAGTGCTTCAATATTTTGAAGTTATGAAGCTTAGAATTTTATAAATTGAACAAGTTTTTCAAATGTCGAAAATTTGAAATTTTCGAGAACTTCCAAGAACTTGGAAGTTTTGAAGAATTCTAAAGATGAAAAATTATCAAGTTTCGACCTTTTTGAAGTTCTGGGAATTCCGCATACTTTCATCAAGTATTTTGAAGTTTTCAAGCAAAGAAATAAAAAAATTTTTGACATTTCAAGATTTTGAAGTTTCGAAGTTATAAATTTTGGAAATTGTCAAAATTTTGGAACTTTCGAAGCTCCGGAAATTTCGTAATTCAATGGGATCGTGAAGTTTTGAGGAATTATAAAGTACTGAATTTTCAAAAGTTTCGGCAATATCGTGAGTTTTAAAAATGTTGGAATTTTGAAGTTTTTGAAAATGTCTGAGAACTTGGACGTTTTTGAGAATTCCAAAGATTACGGGTAATTGAGTTCCGACATGTTTGAAGTTTAACATCGCTGGGAATGAATGACTCCCAACTTGGGAACCATGACTCCCAAACTGGGAGTCATGTGGGAGTCGACTCCCACGACTTCCATTTATCGGAGAGTGAATCGCCCCTCGGCCAACGTGTTATCCAAAAATTTACCTATTTTATTATTGTAGGTTATAGTAAAATATGTGTATGTACGTACTCGCATTGAGAATTTATTCAAATGTAAAGTTGAATAAATTAACAAATGAATCCATGCAAGCTGCAAGTTATCAGAATGCGTGAATCACCGAGACTGTGTGCCCGCCCGAATCTTTGTGAATGGAAATAGTTGTTGATGAGTATGAATTATAATATGTCCTGCAAGATTCGTGAGTCGTATGTTTCGCTCGAGGAAGAATTTTACTAATCGCGAAAGCAATATAATACGAATGTATTATGTGTTGTTGAAAAACGCAATCGCGGGAATTAGTGCGGGGCGGGAGGGGAACGCCTGCAGGTGAGAGAGCTTGAGTCGAAAATCGCGAGTGACTCGTCGCGGCCAATCAATACTCACTATCCCCAAACGCACTCTCAACAACCCGAAATTGTACGGAACGGGCGAAAAAGACACGCGATACGCTTGCTTGCGACTCGAAAAAGTTGCAAGCAAGTTTCAACATTTGTATTTATGAATATTAAATTGTCAACAACAACTCATTCATAGGTGATATTATAATAATTCAAGCTTTGTCGCGCGCGATCGACGATCTCGATAATTGTCAATGCGCCGGCAAATCTGAAATCTCTATAGTATTATTATGATAAACAAAGGGCCACGCGTTTATTCGCGCAACACGCACCGCGGCGGCCTCATCATCATGACATTCGTCGTACGTCACGTGCGTTCCAATGAGGGAGGGCCCAGTCGACACAAAAAACAAGAAACTTCTTGTCGAGATAATGAAAAAATGTCAAGTCAACTCACGTTTCCCATTGCCGCGGGTCCTCCGGCTAGAGCGCACTTTCGGTCCGCACTTCACCGAAGGTAGAGCGCAGATGAAAAAGGGAAAACTTGAAGCATTGCAGGTAGTCTACTACACTATTAGCCGCGTTACGTAAGGGCTGTGTAGAAAAAAGCGCGTTCGCGGCTTGTTGACGGCTCGGGTGGAGTAAAAGTTGCGTCAGGGTAAACGCGGACCAAGAGCCGCCGCCGCGGGGTAAAATCAGGTCGATTTCGCGCTCGATTGGGGCCAGGGAAAAAGAAGCGTGTCGTCGTCGTCGTCGTCGTCGTCGTCCTCGTCGTCGTCGTCGCGGGTACAGGAAGAACGGCGGGTATAAGAAAGTCAAGTATAAGGGCTTTGGAAGCTCTTCTCGTAGCGCGTCGCGAGTGCACACCGTCAAATTCGAATCAACACCATGCACATTGCACACTACACCGATCGACGACACTGACTGTGACTGTGACTGTGACTGACGACAGCAGACGACTGGCCGTGACTGGCCGGACTGGGTGGTGGTGACCGACTGGTGACCGACTGACTATTTAATTTTTAGTGGTATTTAGGCCGACCGGACTGGACTGAACTGGGTTGGCTGGAGCATGCAAGTACTGCAGCAAGCAGCCCTACTCATTGCTACTCATCAACTGAACTCAGCTGTGCTCTGCGATGGTGACTCTGCAGCACCACTCAACTACTGAACTGAACCATACTCAACGCTCAGACTGTATGCAACAGTGGCGCTGACTGGCTGACGGGCTGGCGGCGGGCGCGCGCCACCCGCGCCTGTACCACCAACCTGCACACCAACTACACCCTCTCTTTGTTGCACCCCTTCGCGCTCTTCCCTTCCTTTTCTCTCTAATGCTAGCATCAGCTACTCTCTTATAGATGGACTAGATACTATAGCGCGCTACATACACGGCCCTGCATGCTCCTAGGCACCGCTTTATTTACATTACTACTAATAATACTACTCCACTTTTTCACCCTCCCTATTAATCCTAGCTTCATTCCCCTGATTCATTATCATCATCATACGGACGCGATCCATCTCGGAAGTAACTTGTCATACTTATTATTATTATTATTTTTACATTATTCTCGTAATTTCTAATTGCTCAAATATATTTCGTTTCAACCGAGTTCTGGACATTTTTCCGCCCTTTATGTACGTATTTCTCGATACATTCATCAATCGTGCTTTATTTTTTCAACATATATTCATTCAAGTTTATAGTTTTGGAATATTTTCAAAAGCTATCAACCATTTATTTTTACAACTTGCAAAATTTTTGCGAATTCCAGCCATTCCCTCCCCAGTTTTTCTGCATTTTTGAGATAATTTCTTTGAAAGCACAATGAATTAGAGCAACTTTTGGGTAACTCGTTGCAATTCGAGTACATATCTATGTAAGAGTTTCCGGTAATTCTCACATCATTTCTCAGCATTGCAGAGACAATATTTTTAATGTGATCAATTCGCACTGAAAGAAAATTCGCTGCATTTGCGGCAGTCCTTAATACATACTTGGCGGGAATTTATGAAATTATGATGAAATTTTTTATGGATTCGATCAAATGATAAATCCTGTAAAAAATGCAACTGGTTGGATTCGACATATTTCTCGGAAATTAACAGAATTTTTGCTGCTTCATCTGTTTTTCAAGATTTACGATTATTTTTCAAAATTCCCGACATGTTTTGAAATAATGCTACAGGTCTCAAATCTCAAACCAATATCTGCAATAATCACCAAACAATTTCACAAATTTGTGACATTTCAACAAATCTGATGTTCTGCATATTGGAAATAAGGGGATGAAATTTTCAGCATTGTACATTTTAGCGTTAATTTTCAGATGTAGTAAAAATCTGACATCAGAATTTCTGTCTTCGTGATATAGGCTCAAAATTGGAAATTGCCAGATGTTTTTGTAATTTCCTATTTTGAGTTATCGAGAATCCGAATTTTTATATTTTTAAATTGTTACACTTATTGAACTCAACTTGAAGTAGGCCGCGCGGGGGGAACTTATGGAATTCGAATAATTTTTCCAACTCATCATATTGATATATATAAAATATGCAATAATTGTGCGTATAGATAGGTTATGTCAATATTTGCCAATTTCAAGTTTTCTTTCTTCACACTCGCCAATCCTCAATAACTACTAATATTATGTACTTCAATTTCATATTTCCTCAATAATTACGACGAATCTTTTAAGAATCGATGATAAAATTGTAGTAAAATCTCAAACTTGTGCAGCATAAAAAAAGTATGTTATTTCTTGCAAAGTCAATTATTCCTTCATAAGAAATTTACTTTTCTTGCAACAACACTGAATGTATCATTCCGAGGGGCGATTCACTCTCCGATAAATGGGAGTCATGGGAGTCATGATTCCCAAGTTCAGAGTCATTAATTCCCAGCTATGACAAACTTTAAACATGTCAAAATTCGATTACCTGTGATCTTTCAAAATTCTCGAAAACTTGAAAGTTCTTCGACATTTACGAAAACTTCGTAATTTCAACATTTTTCAAACTCACACAATTTCCGAAACTGTCAAAACTTCAGTACTTTAAAGTTCCTTAAAACTTCACAATTCCGTTAAATTCCGCAATTTCCAAAGCTTTAAAAGTTCCAAAATTTACAACTTCGAAACTTCAAAATCTTGAAATTTCAAAAATTTTGAAATTTCACAGTACTTCAAAAATGTCGAAAATTTGAAATTTTTCATCTTTAAAATTCGTCAAAACTTCCAAGTTGTTGGAAATTCTCGAAAACTTCGAAATTCCGACCTTTGAAAAACTTCTTAAATGAGACGTATGTGCGTACGGCGGCAGTCTTTCTAGCATTTCTAGAATAAATGCTAAAGTGCTAAACCAGTAGTAGGGCCGTGAGGGCCGTGGTGCCAGGACGAGACGAAACCCAAGGAGGAACGACGAAGCGTGTTGGATTCGATTGTGCAGTAGGAGATACAACATACGATGAAGTTTACCTGATGCCTTCACATGCATACGCAGCAACCTGCACAGCTCCATGCTGTTGCCCACCGCGGCCAACACAAGCCAACACAAGGCATACTCCTCCTGCTTAATCGCTCCTCCCTCCCTCCTAGCTCTCTGACCTTCAACGAAGCACGGAAAAAACAACTCTTCAAATTATTTGGATCGAGTTTTACCAGGAGCCGAGGTCTCGACTTCCTTCCATTAGCCTTATTTCTTCTTCCCTTTATTATTAACTGTCAACGACGGCGCACTCATACTGGACTCTGGTGTCTTTATTTTCGCAGTTTTATCATTACTCTACATTCAATGGAATAATCCATTAAATCCCCCATTTTCATCACCGCCGCAATAACAATTGCGGTAGAATTCCGTTATGACAAAACTGCACACCATCAAATTCAAAATTCCGCTATTTCAGCATCCCATCCCAACATTTCGAATATTCATCAACTTTTGGGCAATTTACAACTTGACGAAATTCAAACTCGCGCAACTGATGATGAGAAAATATTCATTTCCAACTGCGGCAGCGCTATATTTTATACACGAACTTCGTCGTCGCCATTATTTTGAACGCGCGAAATAAAGTAAACTTTTTTTCAAAAGCGAATACCATTTAAAGTATATTTATTATTTTCCTCGTTTCGTGTCGAGCGATCATTAGACTCGCGTGTTACACAAAAAACGAAAACAGGATTTTCGTGACGAGGAATTATTAATTGTACTTGTATCGGCAGAAACTTTAAACGATACTCAAGTGCACACAATTCCAATTGGCAACAATTCCCTTTGAAACTACATAATATTATACTGATTTTCGAATTTCCAAATTCCAACCGTCATCAAAGTTTCCTGAATTGTTTGAATAAAATTTCAAATTTCATCCCAAGCTTTTCTTGCATTCGGAATGTCTTTAATTACTTTCATTACTCTGACATTGTTAATCGAGCATTTTTCAGTTTTTCCTCAACATTCAAGCATAAAGTTTTGCTTGTTCAAAACAAATCATCATCGCGGAATCAAGTCTTCATCGCGGAATTGTAAAATCTCGCAAGTTTTGTAGCGACGTTTATGGTAGTCAAAGAAGTCCTTTGTTGACTCTTTGTAATCCACCTTGGAGCAACGAATGCAACATCATCGTCCCATATTTATTTATAATTTATTGCAGTATGTGCGATCAAGTTGGCTTTGTTGTTCAGCTTACCATACTATAGGCACATTTTTTTCTTTCGCCATTCCGGTCAGTCTTGACGGATTCCGCGAATCAACTTTTCATCAACTTTTTGTCAACTTGAACCCTACTTACATATAATTTCGTGCACTCTTCTATAGAGCCTATAGAGTATGTGTATTCACGACGGTGCTGCCGACTGGCGCCCAGCGTTAGAATAAATGGAGGATAATAATACATGTGGATGTATAGGAATTCCGGACGAAAAACAATTTTTTCTATGTAAACAGGTAGAATTTATACGACTCTATCATGACAAAAAGAGTGAAAAACATGAATTTTGTCTGTTGAAGAATTTTTTTCTTTTTTTCAGGATGGGCGAAAAAAGTATTGTTCAAAGAGTCGTACATTTTTTCGGATATTTCCAATTCTATTAATTCGAATTTCGGAAATTCGCAACAAATTTGAAATTTTCTTACTTTAGGATTAAAAAATGTGACATTTCTGGACTCAAATCATTTTGAAATTTGAAGTAATTTCTAAATTTAGATGTTTTCTAATCTTTCAATTTGGAAATTTAGAAACTTTGTTCAAATTTCGTTTTTTTTTTTACATTTCAGGATTTATTTACTTTAAATCATCTTACGATTCGGTAATTTCCGAATTCAAAAATGTGGTGGAAAAAAATTTCCATATGAAAATATGTAATTTCAATTGATACATTTATCATCTTAATATAAAAAATTATGGACACTTCGAATTCTGATTATTTGAATAAGGAAATTACCGAATAAGGTAGTATGAATAAGGAAATAAGGAAGTTTCAAAAAAATAGACATGTTATATGGGTTTTTGAAGTTTTGGAGTATCCTGAAGATTGTAAAGTTTTCAAAATCCAGCCCTGACTGGCATTTTGAACTTTTTGAGTTTTGAAATAAGAATAATGAATACTTGAAAAATTTTTCAAGTATTGTAAAATTTTCAAGTTTAGAAGTCTCAGAAGTTTCCAAATTTTTCAAGTTGTTAATACTTTTTTGGAATTGTGGAGTGTTTAAATTGTGGAGTTTCAAAGTATTTTCAAATGTTCCAAAATTTATCAAGTTTTTGGATTTCGGAAATTCAAAAACTCCTAGAAATTATGAGGTTCAAGAGCTCGAGAAATCTGAGAATTGTAAACTTTTGCCATTTTTGAAACAAAAAAACTCGTCAATCCATATGAATTCACACAAGCGTCAATTAATGCATGGTTCATCCTCCACTTGTTTTCGGGAGCGCCGCTGCGAGCGCTGCGATCGAAAATTCTCAAATGCACATAGTCTTATAGAGTTTGGCACGCTTTTTTCGGCTCGGCCCAACTTCGTTCATTTTTTTTTTTCGTAGTCTAAACTGAAATTGGAAGTAGGAACAACTGAATTATAAAATTATTCATTGCCAGACATCAATTTAAAGTGTAAAAATTTAAAAAAATTAACAAAAAATTCTCCAATTCATTCGAGATAATAACTGGGTCGAGTAAAGGTAATAAATGGTACGTGAGTCACCTACTTAGCAAGAGCCATCATCATCAAAACCAAATCAATTCCATTCATGGATTTTCAATTTCTTCATCAGTAGACTGCAATTTCAAACACTCTCACATATAGCATAATTCATCTCGGAATAAATAAAAGTGTGATGATGTATCAAATAACTTCATTCGTCACAAAAGTTAAACAATAATCATTAGGAACGGCAATGAAATAAAGTGATTCAAAAAATCAGTAAGTGCCATAGTGTTTGAGCTTGTACAAATAGGCATTGCCCTGATTGTTGGCGATGCACATGAAAGCACTTCCTGGCGAAAACTCAACATTCGTCGGCAAATGCATGACAGTTTGAAAAGTTGGAAAATTGTCGAAAATGGTAAAAGATGGCAGATGTGCTAACTTGAAGGCATTCGGTTTCGTTGCGGACGCCAGTGCCAGAATCTCCGAGGTTGGGTTGAATTTCAAG
>JAPYZK010011800.1:0-15526 GCA_030522785.1 Platygaster equestris | reverse complement strand
AACTTGTTGAATTAATTTCGTATTCATTCTAAATTTTGCATTTTTTCGAATTCAGTTAAATATTCCGAAATTCTCTCATTATCTGCATGATTCACTTTCAAATTCAACAATTTTAAAACTCAGGGGTCAGAAAATTATTAATTCAGAATTCGAAAAACAAATTAATTCAGATCGTAAAACTGCACACTGTCACAATATACAAATTTGAGCTTAAACAAACTGCAAATTTTTGTCCGAAAATTTGAGTTAATAACTTAAAAAGTTCAGAATCGTAAAAAATCCAAAAATTATGAAAATCATAATTTCTTACATTCCTAAAAGGTGGAAAGGCGGTTAATAATTATTGTTTCATAAAGGGTGGAAAAAAAATTTCGTAAATTTCGTTAACATAACAATTTATTAATTTCAGTGGCAAAATATACAACAGTATGAGTCTTGGTAACGTTTTACAGTGCCTTTTCTGAATCTACCACACTTTCATTTCTTTATCATTTATAAAAAATTCACAACTGACTTTTTTTCCACACTTAAAAAAATCAATAATTCTTCGTTCGATGGTACAAATAAAAAAGTTTCAAAACTTCGTTGAAAAACAAAAAAACATAATTTAATACGAAAAAAAAAAATTGCGAAGGCGAATAAAAGTACTCGTGTCTGAGTATTTAATCATAATCATAACATTTCCTGTAAAATATCGAAAATTATTCCATTCTGAAAGTTACTTTCAAAAAAGTTATACGTGTTAATTCGATATAATTCGTGATTAAAAAGTAAACGTGGATCGAAAATGTTAGATTAAAATCTTCCAAAATAAAATACAATTTGTTGCTGTCAAAAAAACCATCAAAAAAATATACCCTCGAATTTCATTCTCATCGAGTGTTTTTTTGTCGTGTCATCATTTTTTGCAGTAAAAATTACACAATCTGATCAATCACGTGAACATAACACTAGAATTGTTCGTTATTTTCTAGTTTTTCGTTACATATGTACAAAAACGTTCTTAAATTACGAAAATCACAAAAATGTTTCAGCACAGGAGCGACGATCGCAGCCACTGAAATACACGAAAACCCTGCTTGAAACAAACTATTTCAAATTACAAAAAAAATGTCTGAATTTCGTACTCACGTCCGGCAAATTCATTTTGATGAATCCATTTTGTAACGGATCTTTCGCTTCGAACAGACCTTGAATTCGACAAAAAATTGGGAAAAAGTTTGCGATTTTACTATGTTAATTTGAAACGAACGTAAAAACTTACGGAAACGTAAGGTGAGATGTAAGATCGCATTTACGTAATCCCCGAATCTCAAAGTTCCGTCTTTTCTCATGTACCGGAGAATTAACGTGGACAATACATCAGTGTTCAATTGAAATCCTGATGGAAAGTGAGAGTGAAGATATTTGTTGCATGGGAATAGTTGAATTTTCCGGGGAGATGAGACTTACCAACTTCGAGGAGCGCATCTCTCAATCTTTCCGCGATCAGAATTCCGGCTTTTTCTTTCGAGTGGTTTTTGAAAGAAGCTTGCCAGAATTTTAGACTGCACATCAAATCTTTGAAGTCGTTGAATTTAAGTCTCCCGCTTCCTGTGGTCTGTATTTTTACGTCAAGGGCACATTTTTGGAGTCATTTGTGTTGAAATAATGTGAAATCAATTTACGATATGTGGAAATTGGATGAATTGAAGATTTAGAATTGTAGTACAAATGGTAGAATTAGAAAATGAGGAAAAGCTCCAATAAAATTATTTGTGTGTGTTATGGGACATATGGTAGAAGTGGAACTGTATCTGTAATTATTAATGAACTTTGAGGTTTTTGGAGATTTTGGATTTCTTAAAATTTCGGAAATTCGGTGGAATTTGATGAATTTTAAGTGTTGAGACTACTAGACATTTTGAGAATTTTAAAGATTTTGGAAAATTTTGACGTTTCGAGAATTCTCAAAATTGTGATCATTTTGAAATTCCGGAAATTTGTAGAATTAATAAAATTTTAAGAATCATCAAACTTTCGGAGATTTGGACAAGTTTTAAAAATTCTAGGAATTTTGGAAATTTCGTTCATTTTGAAAGGTTCGTGAATTTAAAAATTACAAAAATTTCGGAAATTTCGAGAAACCGAAAAATTTTGAAACTTCAAAAATTTTGAGATAATTGAATACTTGAAAAATATCAATAATTTTGGAATTTCTTAGAATTCCGAACATTTTCAAAAATTCTGACAATTTCGAAAATCTTGTTAATTTCGTGAATTTTGAAAATTTCACAAATTTCAAAAAACTAGAAAATTTTAAAACCTTCTAAAATTTCTAATGTCTCGTAGTTTTTTAATAAGTTGAAAAATTCTGAGAATTCTAAAAATATTGCTAATTTTGAAAATTTCATAAATTTTGAGAATTCCAAAAATATCAAAAAACTTTAAAATTTTTGAATTTTCGAGTAACTGAAAAATTTTTAAAACTTCGCTAACTTTTTATGTTGTACAATTTTTAAGTATTTCGAAAGTATCGGAAATTTTGAATAAAAATTATTCAAAATAAATTATCGTTAGATTATCTAAGAATTTTTTAAATTGTGAAAACTTAGTGAATTTTGAGAATTTCGCCAATTTGAAGGAACTTGAAAAGTTCAGAAATTTCAGAAATTTCGATAAACTGAAAATTTTCAAAAAGTTATAAATTTTTTAAATATTCTTCAATGATCAAAATGGTCTTTCTAAGATGACCAAAATCATCTTAGAATATTTTAGTGATTTCGAAAATTTGAGTAATCTCCAATATTCTGCCATAATTTTTAAAAATTCATGAATTAGAAAAATGTCAAGAAACTGGAAACACTCCTAAAATTTTTAAATATTTCGAAAATTTTTAAAATTTTGATACTTTGAGAGTTTTTTAAATTATAAAGTTTTCAAAAATGTCGATATTTTCCAAAATTTTCTAAATGTTAAAAAATTTCACAATTTCATGAATGTTCACAATTTCAAGAAATTGTAAAAATTCGATAATCCCAAAACGTTTGTAAATATGTTAAAATTCAAAAATTCCGTAAATTCAATAATTTCGAAATCTGCAGCATTTCCGAATATTCTAGCAATTCCGAAAATTTGAACAATCAAGAATATTCTGCCACAATTTTCGAAAATTCAAGAATTAAAAAATTTCGAACATATATTCTAAAAATTTTATCACCCTCCCTCGCCCTCGGAAACTCATCAGTTAATAACTTAATTATTAATTAATAATTTATAACTTCATATACGAAGTGTTCCACTTCAAAAATGATTCAATAAGATTCCATTCCTTCATAAGCCAATATTATCCTAGCCTCTTCCCACCGCAAAATGCAAAGGATACATCCATGGTAAAAACCACCTGTCGGCAAACTTCTATGCAAGCGCAGCTTTTGATGTAGTCTGAAACGAGCGTTAAAAAAGCGATTAGAATCGCGTCACAGACTCCTTATTTAATCTCGTATGAAGTACCATTGGGTAGACAAGCTTCGAGAAGTTCCTGGAGCTCGAAAGCATTAACTGTCCGGTGTTCGTCCGCGAGCTGCAGGAACACGGCCTCGTACTGCGAGAATCCTTTTCCCTCGAGCACCGGAGCTTTTATAATGGCTGATTTTATCAGCGACGCCGGCGTATCGAGCAATCTGTCGTTAAAGGATCGCCACATTTTTTCCCCATATTTCATCATTATTAATTAAAGCTATCTCATTCGCGGTGGGAACCGAATTTCCACCGAGATCCATAAAATTTCATTCGCCCAACAAAATTTAGAAAATGTCTTCAATTTTCTGCAAAATTTATTCAACATTTTCGAAGTTTAAATAATTTTTTAATAAATATTAAAGAAATTCGATAAATCGTTCCATTTTTCCGAAATTACCGAAATTAAAAAAATTTTATTAAAACTTCGAATATTTCGAAATTTCCCACATTTTCAACTCCAGGAAATGACGAGAGTAAAAAAACTGACAATGAATGATAATTTTTTCTATAACTATAGTTTTCCAAAATTTTCTTGAATTTTCCTGAAGTTATCGGAAATTCCTTGGCAAGTTTGAAAGGCATGAATAAAAAGTATGAGTATGTAAGTATTTTTTAGAAAACCTCCTAGATCCGCCGATCGATAAAAATAAACATTATACTCCTGCAGCATAGTATACTGCGAAAATTATTGCTTACTTTAATTTCAGCGGTTTACTGCTGTAAACTCGTAACGTGAAACTCGTTTCTTGGGCGGGTTCGAACGTTGTCGGGACTAGCAAATAACTGCCTTGTTCTAATTGACACCTGTGGCTGACTTGTCGACTATTGGTGTACTGCGAGTTGACGAGGGATTTGTTCTTTTTGAAAAATTGTTTGCTTATCGATTCCGTGTTGTTTTTCGGCAGAGAGTAAGCCGTGAAACCGATAACCTTTGACGAAAAAACATCATTTTATAACGTTTTTATATACGTAATTTGTTTTAAGTGATACTGATTTTTACAGATTTTTACCTTTTATACCGATTTTTTAATAGAGTAATACCGATTTGTATTGGAGTAAAACCAATAATCTTTGAGTCGATCGAAACAACGAAAAAACATAATTGTACAACATTTATAGACATAGTTTGTATCAGTAACATCGATTTTTGTTTATTCATATCGATTTTTGTATTAGACTGATTTTTGAAGATTTTTATTTTTTACCGATTTTTGGATTAGAGTACTACCAAGTGATACGAATTTATTTTAGTCATCCCGGTTTTTCACGATTTCCTTGTTTTTACCGATTTTCGTATCAAAGCTATACCGATTTTATTTTTTACCAATTTTTGTATGAGAGTACTACCAATTTATTTCAGTCATAGCGAATTGTTTACAATTTCTTTATTTCTACCGATTTTTGTATTAGTTATATCGATTTTTTCATTTTTACTGATTTTTATTTTTTACTGTTCTTTATTTCTACCGATTTTTGTATTAGTTATATCGATTTTTTCATTTTTACTGATTTTTATTTTTTACTGATTTTTGTGTCAGAGTACTACCAAGTAATATCGATTTATTTTAGAGTTACCGATTTTCAACGATTTCTCTATTTTTACCGATTTTTGTATTGGAGATATACTGATTTTTTCATTTTTACTGATTTTTCTTTATTTTTATCGATTTTCGTATTAGAGTACTACCAAGTAATATCGATTTATTTTAGTCATACCAATTTTTAACGATTTCTTTATTTTTACCGACTTTCGTATTAAAGTAATACCGATTTTGTTTACCGATTTGACATGAAAAATTGATTATTTTAACTATTATCATATCAATTCTGTATGTTCTCCGTGCTCCAATCGGATAAAAAAAAATCATAATTTTGTCAATTTTACCTTTGGCTCCATAATAGAATGTTGGTTTAGAGATACGATCACTTCTTCGATTTCGCTGAGAATGAGGTGAAGTTGGGGATTGATGTGGAAGGTTTCTGAAATTCACGATCAGTTTCAGACTTTCCATACGTAAAAATTCCCAAATTCACCGAGGAATCGGGAGAATATGAAAAATCCACGAACCTTGATTATTGCGACATCCTCCCGCAGTGACCCCCCTTTTCCAGCTTCCTTGGTAAAGCTTCATTTGCCAAGTGTGTTTACTTTGCAAGGACGGTTCGTCCCGAGACGTTTCCGCGTCGAGATGCACAACTTCCAAATGCGTGAAAGTCTTGACGAAATCCGAGTATGAGATCCTTCATGGGAAAAAAGTCTTGTGAGTACTCCAAAACTTTTTCTTGTTATACTTTGTTGCCTTTTATGGCGTTCCCAGTCATTTTCCCGAAAAACAATGTTCGAAAACCTTTTTCCCGACACTTATAATTTTATCAAATTTGATGGTCGGTCGGGTTATAGGCTATCGGGTGTATGTTATGTTATAAACCTCCAAAACTTTATCATGTACTTCGTTGCCATGTACGGCGTTTCCGGTCATTTTCCCGAAAAACAATGTTTCCGAAAACCTTTTTCCCGACACTTTTAATTTTATCAAATTTCATAGTCATTCGGGTAGAAGGCTATCGGGTAAATTGCATGTCGGAAAAACGATCTATCAGGATATTTCATTCGGGAAAATGGACGGTAGTCATGTTCAAAGTTTGTTGATCAATTATATCAATTATAATGACTTCCACTGCTACCATTCAATCAGTTCCATTATAAGTATATGCTACTATCATCTGTCATTGAAATACCAACCAAAATTCCCCTTCAGCCATGTTACGAACAGCTAAACGATCGCGTTCAACAACTGGGACTTCGTCCCACTCTAAGCCCCCTCTGGTCCAAGCCCCGACATACTCTCCTCCTGGTCCCAAAGGGTTTCTCAATTTCACCAACTGCACGGTTTCACCACTGAAAGTCTCAACCTTCGAAAAAATACACGAAAAACGTAATTTCAAAATTCACAGAGCGTGTTTATATTTCTCATGTTTCGTACCCTTTCAATCGCGTATAACCTGTAGTTGATTCCGATTTGAATTCCATTGGCTAACTTTTCTGTACTTGATCTGATCTGAAATTTATCGAAAGATGAATCTTACATGTATATTTGAAGTATGTGTTCATATTCAGAGTTTCCTCGGTGATTAATTTATCATGCCGAGATTGATTGCGATTGCGAATCAAAACACTAAATTTTGATTTTAACGAGGTCATGAAATTAACAACCCGTAACGCTGAAGTAAGTGATTTTCCTCGTAATCACTCGTATACATATTGTTTTGCGTAGCCTTCCATTTTTTCTCATGGAAACAAAATTGACTAGAAGATGAAATTGTAACTGCTAATTATCACGCAACCTTGGATCATTACCCTTGGATCATGATTAATGAAACAGTTTTTCGATGACGATTAATCAAGACCTTCGATTAACCTCCAAAACGAATTTAGTTGCTGTTATGTTTACTCCATGAAAATTTGTTTCACTTCTTCATCGGTCTTGAGAAAAAATTATTGACTTCTTGACGATTGGGCAAACGGAAAATTCTAACGAAAGAAAAACAATGACCTGTTGCTGATTGTTCACGGTGCACGTGATCAGAGAAGTCATGTCCAAAAGTTTAGTCAAGGTACGACCGCAGCCTGTAACGAGAGCGATGCTTTCTGTGATTCCTCCCGTGAATGACTCGAAACCATCCAAAAGTGTTCCGTATTTCAAAGCCTCGTAAGAACCATGCAGTCTAAAAACAGTAGACGGAGCAATTTTCTGAGTATGATCATATAATTACAAGAGCTTTCTTCGAAAATAATTTATCAAGGACGAAAGGTAAATAGTTTCATGTTCGTTGAATCAAGGTACCTTACTAAAAAATTCCTGACTTTTTAAGATTGAACCCTTGAAATTTTTAGGGTCAACCTCAACTTCAAGGGAACCGTGAAATTTGTTAATAGAATTCGATTTGAAATACAACTTTATATTAGTGAAAAAAACCTCGATCGTTCCCCTCGCCGTATTAGCAATTTTTATCTTGTTTTCCCTAGAACTCCCTTCAAGTCCCATAAAGTCTATTAAACATCCATAAGCTTCCTTTAAGTCCAGTAAAGTCCTTTCAAGTCCCATGAAGTATATGGGACTTGCAGGGAGTTTATAGGACTTTATGGGACTTGAAGGGAGCTTATGGGACTTGGCAGAAGTTTATGGAAATTGAAAGGGTTTATGGTGATAAAAAGGGATTTTATGGGACTTGAAGGGAGTTTATGGGAGTAAAAGAAACTTTATGGGACTTGAAGGGAATTTATGGGACTTGCAGGGATTTTATGGGACTTAAAGGGAGTTTATGGGATTTGCAGGGATTTTATGGGACTTGAAGGAAGTCAACGGGAGTTGAAGGGACTTTATGGGACTTGAAGGGAATTCATGGGACTTGACGGGAGTTTATGGGACTTGCAGGGAGTTTATAGGACTTAAAGAGACTCAACGGAAGTTGAAGTGACTTTATGGGACTTGATAGAAGTTTTTGGGAATCAAAAGGATTTATAGGGACAAAAAGAGACTTTATGGTACTTGAAAGGATTTTACGGGACTTGAAGGGAGTTTATAGGAGTTAAAGGAACTTTATGGGACTTGAAGGGAATTCATGGGACTTGAAGGAAGTTTATGGGACTTCAAAGGAGTTTACAGGACTTGAAGGGACTCAACGAAAGTCGAAGGGACTTTATGGGACTTGATAGAAGTTTATGGGAATTGAAAGGATTTATAGGGACAAAAAGAGACTTTATCCAAATTTATCCAATCGCCATCTAACACCATGACTCAATTAATATAAAAAACCCCAAACACTTCACCTACGAATGACCAGTCCGGGATTTTCTAAGGTCTGCAGGACATTTTATTGCCCGTCTCCAAATGAATATTCGAAATCGAATATCCTACAAACCTTGAACCCACAAAAAACCTATTTCGAAGAGTTGCAGTATGATAAGTATGATGCCACACACGTGATAAACAAAACAATCACTTCCGGAAATGACAAAGCTTATTTTCGTTTTCTCTTTTCCCAAACAAACTTCTTCCCCGCATTCATTACATTGCGCAACTGGCGAAGACTCTGATACAGAATTTATTTAGGCCTCGGTGCAATAACCGTAACCATTCTTACCGCCGCGTGAGTATTTTCTCAGGGAAGAGAACGAGGAAATTATAAGAGAACTCATCCCCGGGTGCCACGCCGAAAATTTATTTCCGATTGAAACGTTCGCGAATTTCGTTGTTTCGCAGGATACTTTCGTATTGCTAATCGTTTTGATTTTCTGCGACGCTCGAGTTATTACGTTGCAATTACGAGGTATGTATGCCGCGGAATATTGGATTCATTATTTCTTATGAAAGTATCCGGTCACGTGGAAATTGCAGCGAGACGTAAATTGCCGGCGATTGACCGGTCAAATGATCGTCAATCGACCGTGACATAATCGACAATAGACGTTTTATGGAAAAATGTTCATGGTATGAAAAGTCTGATCGAGTCTTGATTATTTTTGTACCATTTTCGGTGAGATTTCCCGAATTCTCGATCGTTTTTGTAGGTTATAAGATCAATCATTGTCAATCATTTCTCTCAATTTTTCGGAGAGTATGAAATGAACCAAGTTAATCTCGATCATTGTCGTCATTTTTTATAGGGTTGATGTTGGTCGTCTAAAAAGTCATTCTCGATGATTTTTCATCATTTTTCATCCATACAATCATGTATTGATCATGGTTCGTACATGATTAGTTGATCAGGGATGGGAAAGCTATTGCCTTCTTTCTCTCACCAAACGACTGCTCTTGCGAGTGAGAAAAGGACAGTTGCGTAACTTCCCATCACATCATCGATGAATGCGATGCACAAATTGTGATTATAATGATTGTAACATCACATTAATGTGCATCCTGATTGACAAAAAATTGACTGAAATGCTACGTGGGATGTAATAATTTTACTGAAGATTTTTCACGGTTTTTCAACTCCTTTACATTTTAATAAAAAATGCATAGGACAATACATTTTTTTTCGTTCATTTTTATTGATTTAAATGCACTTTTCTGAAGAATCTACTGTTTTTGGGACTTTTATTTAACATCGATTTTTAGTCCTCGTTCGTTTTCTATGCATTTTTTCGTTTTTTTCGAATATTCTTTATTTTCCTAAATTAATACCTTCAGAAAATTTTTTAATGTTGAAAAATGCTCATTAAACCATCAGTTTATTGATTGATACACATAGTTTTCTCCGTCACAATTTTCTGAAACTTTATTGTTCGTGAAATCATGATAAAACTCATGGGCAAGCTACAAATAGAAGATGTTGTATTTTCAGTGTTATTCTCTCCATCATTGTAAGATATCTCGAATACAATCAGTAGAATTATGAGGAAAACGGAGAAATGTGTGGTATTGAAAGTGAGTAAAGAATTATGACTCAGGTTTATCTGATATTACGGTGAATTGAAAAAGTGATAGTGTTACGAGAAAAAACGAGAGATAAGATCACTTCAGATACATTCAATTTGTACAGAATTTTTGATAAAAATCGGTGGAGAATAATTTCATGATATTAACTTCCAGATGACACGAAGAAGATAACTCGTCTACTTTCGAATGAAGAATTTTTTTTGGGGGGAATTTTATGTATTTTACGTAACTTTTGAAAAAATTTTTGATTGAATCACCAGCAAAATCAATGACTTAGAAACAGATCGAAATAATTTTTAGAAATTCGAAAAATACTGATTTCAATCTATCCAATTTCAACATAAATAAATAAAATTCACTCAATTTGAGGGAAAATTCTGCGAATCAAAATTGAGTTGGAAATCAACTCAAAATGAGTAAAATTTTACTCCTTTTCAAGTGAAATTTCACTCAACAAAATCATTTGAATTCCACAAAGTTTTTTAGAGTGGAATATCCCTCAAAAATGAGTCAAATTGCACTCATTTAGAGTTGAATTTTCACTCAAGTTTGATTTTCAGGATATTCACTCAAAGAAATCAGTGGATTCAGTATAGATAGAAAAAACGCCATTCTGTGCATAAGAATTTTTCAAACGCTGTGAAATATGCCCCTCAAACTGAACTTTGTGTGCAATTGAACTATAGCTTTAAATTGTCCATAAGTATTACCAATTCATACTCCTTTGCGCAATTTCCAGGCTTCGATAAAAACCATGTATTCCAATAACTTCATGTTAGGTTTTGTGGCTAATTGCACGTTTTCTCGTAGATTCCGATAGAAAAACATAACTTTCCATAACTCAAGAATAATACACGGTTCGAACAAAAAAATTGTATAGTACAAGTTGTTCAGATGAAAACTCGAAAGAACAACAAAAGATTGAGTCAGATTCTTCAATTTTCCTTGGTACTCAATGTAAGTGAGAAAAATTCTTCAAAAAACTGTCATTTTCCGTTTTTTGCTGGTCGTTGCCCATCTCTAATTATCTACCGCAATTTTCAATCGTGATAATTACGGTCCACGTGCGCAAAAAATGGTATAACGACTCGCAACAGTTGTTGGATTTAGCAATTTGTCGGGAATAATTAGTTCTACGTGATTATTTATTAATAATTTAAATTATGAATGAATTAAGAGTCACAGATGAATACATATTTTTAATTTCGAGAAAAACGAATTATTTGGTATTGGAAATTCTTGAGGTTAGCATAATAATCCGAAATTGTAGTATTTTTTTTTAACTTGCAAGACTTTCTGACAAGAGTGATAGTTAGGGAGTGTCACAACGGTCATCGATGTATATTTTTCAAGGTCATTGTACGCAATTGTTCGCAGTTATGAGAAAATTCAGTTTTTATAGGATAATTAAATACTAATCGACTAATTCTGCATTTTACATTGCTAACGTGTGTGTACCTGATCTAAAAACTAGTTTTTCGTAAAAATGCACTCGAAAATCAGCAGTATTATTTTCACTTTTTTGGAAGGATGTATGCAGTGTCACAAAAATTATCCAAATATTTCGACGTCTGATAAAAATCAGAACACTGAAAATTCTCGATTTCAACATAAGAATCCGGAAATTTTATAACTTTTGTACTAATTTGCGAAACTTTCTGACAAGACTGACATTTAGGGAGTGTTACAGCCGTCATCGATGTGTATTTTTCAAGGTTTCATTGTTCGCAACTGTTCGTAATTGTGATAATACTCAATTTTTTATCATAATTCATTGCCAATCAACTAATTCTGCATTTCACATGGCTAAAGTGTGTGCACCTGACCTAAAAACGATTTTTGCATAAAATTTATCCGAAAATAAGTATTATTATTTTCACGTTTTAGGGTGGACCAGTTTTAGGGTCGAACCAGTGCCATAAAAATTATCCAAATATTCCGAAATTCGATAAAAATCAAAGCATGGTAAGAAACAGTATCTGGAAGTGGCGTTGGTCAGTGACAGGGTGGGTGCAGTGAACCCTGATCCTTGACTGCAATGGGCGACCGAAGCAGCAAATTATCCAACTCGCTCTCGAGTGAAAGTCGCGTGCATGTGCATACATATTAATGCGTTCGTATCAAAAAACCAAGTGCGTATTTACCCCGAGAGAAAATGGGAATTAAAAAACGAACGCGCGTGCGTGTAGCCTGTCAAAAAGCGACAAAGCAAACGATCGCATTTTTCATTCGACTAAGCGAGAAAATGGTCCGTACACGCTTTTAAGGTTGTTCGTGTGTCAGTTGCGGGTTCGACTTGCGTGTAATTGTGAATAATGAGGATTGATTATTGCGTAGGGGGGATTGAAATGGCTAGAAGATGGTTTTAAGTGGTTTTTTGGCAGGTTTTCCTTTATTTCGGGGCAGTGGTGAATGTTTGAAAAATGTTTTGACAAAAGTTGGTCGGGATTTGTTATTTTGTTGTTAGTTTAGTTTTATCAGTTTAACTGTGGAGAATCTGGAGACTTGAATATTTGAAAGATGATTCGTTTTTTGAGCTTTGGAATTTTTAGTCATTTTTCGGATTTTTACGGAAATTTTTTGGAATAGTTAAAAATGATTCGAAATTTGAAGGTTTTTTTTTTTGGTTGACTTGAAATTTTGGAAATTTCTTTATTTTCTTGATGTTCTAATTTTTGACGAATTAAGTGAAGAATCCCAAAGACCAAAAATTATTCATTAAATGTTTTTCTCGATTTCTGGAAAATCCAGGGAAAATTCTTGAAAATTTTCAGAAACATCGGAAAACTGAAGAAAATCTGAGAAATCGCTCAATAATTCTGAAATAATCCCGAAGTTTTTTTATCTGTGAAAATGATGGAGGCTTGTAAAAAATTTAAATAAATTTAGAATGTAATATATTAATAATATATTATAATATATTATATTATATTATATTATAATGTATTATAGTATCATATAATATATTTAGAATATATATTCTAAAAATTTTGAAAATTCGGAGGTTTCAAAAATGTTGTCAATTTTGAAAAATGTTAGAATTCTTTCAATTTCGACAAGTTTTTGAAATTCCAAAATTTCTATAATCCCAAAACGTTTGTTAAAATTTGAAAATTTCGTAAATTTAATGATTTCGAAAATTTCAGCATTTAATAAAATTTACGAATTCACAAAGTTTAAGTAATTTTGAATATCCATCTTTATTTCTGAAATACTCCCCAAATTTTTCCATCTGTGAAAATGATAAGGACTTAGAGCGAATTTAGAGAAATTTTTAAAACTGCGGAATAATTTTTCTGCGGTTCAACAATTTTCGAAAAATTAATTAATATTTCATAAATAAATTTTCTGTATATCCCGAAAAATTTTCGTATCCATCATAATACAAATATTTGAAAAAAAAATTATTTAGTTGCGAAAATTTCCGAAAGATTTATAAAAGTTTCAATAAATCTTCGAAATTCGCTTACTATTCTGACTGTCTACAAATTTCAACAATTTCCAAAGATTCTTGAATTTTTCGACAATTTTCCCCAAAACACCGGTGTATCAGAAAAAATTTGAAAAACCCCTAAAATTCTCATAAATTTCAAGCGATCTTAATTGATCGCAAGTTCAAACTCTAAATAATATACGTAACATTACTCCAAAATATAATTTTTTTTCTAAACCCACCAAACTTAAAAAAAATCATGAAGTATTTTCAAAAACTGTAGAAATCGTTCAAAATTTCAGCAAATTTGAAGAAGCTTTCGAAAACAAAATGTGTAAGTAATTCAATTTTCAAAGAATTAATCCAGCTGCACTTTATCGCCACATTATTTTCGCAACTCGCCCCGATTACGAAGGCCCCTTCGTGGATAAGAAACACTTGCCTTAATGAGCAAGACTAGAAAGTGTATTATTCCGAGCAATTTGAATTTAACACCAAGGAAAAATTGGCGAACGCGCGCTCTGTTACACGAGCGTCCTTGCGCGCGATGAAAAGCGCGCCGAGTAGAAACTCGCGCCGGAACACATTTTTCTAACGGTTCAATCGAACCGCACAGCGAAATCACGTGGATCATAATCGGAACAGATCGGCGATTTACATTTCTCCGTGCTAATGAGAAACGCGCGTGCCGCGCGCGTAATTCGAGCATTTCATACTGAATCTAACTTTCGCAATGAGCGAAACGTTCTTGTACAGTCAAACGATTTTTTGATAGAATTTTCAAAATTTGAATGATAATTGAACGAATTTTGGGAATTTTGTATAAACTGTTTATAACTAGTAAAAATTTTTAAATTATTGAAGATTTTTGAAGGATTTTTTACAATTCGATCGGAGTCCAGAGAATTTTCTGGATTTTATTAGAATCGTTATGAAAAAATTGACAATAACTATTGATGATTCTTCAAATTTTGCCGAAATGATTGAAAATTTTTAGAATTTATGTAGAATTTTGTGTAGTTTTTGAAAAATACATTGATTGAGTTGAAGTTAGGACGTATTTTGAAGTTGTGAAGTCTCGAAATTTCGTAATACGAAATTTTGGAACTTTGGAAGTTCTGAAGTTTAAAGGAATTATGAAATTCTAAACTTTCGAAATTTTCGGATTTTTAATTTGATAAGTTGTTAAGTTACGGAGTTAGTAAATTTTTGGAAATTTCGAAAGTTTGGAACTTTTAGAGAATTTTGCAATTTCAAAGCCTAGATGTTTCGAAATTTCAACATTTTGGGATTTTGAAGCTTTAAAGAATTTGGATGAATCATGAAGTTTTCAAACATTTTGAAGTTGTGAAGTTTTGGAAATTTAATAGCTTTAAAAATTTCGGAAGTTTTGGAACTTGGGAGAAGTTTGAAGTTTTGAAAGTTTTGGAATTTTATTCCAAAACTCCGAATTCCGAAGGACTTGGAAGTTTTAAAGAATTCTAAAATTCAAAAGTTCTCAATTTTCAAAATGTCTTAATTCTGGAAATTCCGAAAGCTCTGAAGCATTTGGAATGTATTAAATGCTCGAAGTTGAGGAATTTTGTATATTCTAGGATTTTCCAGTTTTCAGTCATGTTCATGTGTCACAATTTCAGAAATCTAGAAGTTTTGAAACTTTAAAGGCTTCAGAAAATTTGAAATTTCTGGAATTCCGAAGAATTATGAAGTTCTTAAATTTTTGGAGTCTTCAAAGTTTCGAAATTTTCAAGTTTTGAGATTAACAAAGAATTTCGAAGAAGAGAAGAAATTTGAATTTCAAAAGTTTTCAACTTTTCAAATTTTCGATGTTTGGAGCTCAGAAGTTTCGAAATTGTTGAAGTTTTGGAGTTGTGAAGTCTTAACAAATTTGCATGGATGTTAAAGTATCGAAGTATTTCGAAGTTTTTAAGTTTTTTTGCAGAATTCAGAAAATTTTGAAGTTTCCAACTTCGAGATTTTCAACGTTTTGGAAACTCTTGAAAAGACTTAAAGCTTATTAGTTTCATAAATTTTTATATTCAAGTGTTTCGAAGTTTTGGAACTTTCTAAACTTCTGAAGCATTTTGAAGTTTTAAAGGCTAGAAGTTCGAGAATTTTCGATATTTTAGGATGTTCAAGTTTCTAAGCA
>JAPYZK010011790.1:0-12004 GCA_030522785.1 Platygaster equestris | reverse complement strand
ATTTTGTGTTGTGCAAATTTTTGGATTCTTTTTTATATTAGCTTCGAAAATATTTGATTGAAAAATCTGAAAATTTCGCACTTCTTGAATTCACATTACGAACAGAAATTTTAAAATATTTAAATATTAACTTCTTAGTTTCATGATAATAAAAAAAGTTTACAAAATTTGAACTTTGAAGGTGAAAATTCCGACTACATTTCAAAGTTTTAGAGTTTGCAAATTAATACTCCAAAATTTCACAATTTCTGTACGACGGAATTTTGATTATAATAATTATTTATATTAGTTTCGAAAATATTTAATTGAAAAATCTGAAAATTTCGCACTTCCTGAATGCACATTACGACTCAATTTCATGATGATAAAAAAAGTTCACAAAATTCGAACTTTGAAAGTAAAGATTCCGACTACATTTCAAAGTTTTCGAGTTCGCAAATTAATACTCACAAATTTCACAATTTTGATACGATGAAATTTAATTATAACAAATTTCAAATTCTGGTCAAAATATTCAAACATCAGAATTCACAAACTCAAAAATCCATAAATTTCTAACAACTTGTAAACATCAAAATTATTTGGATATTAATTAAGATTTCAATATTTCACTGTATCAATATGTCAAAATCTGAACCGACAAAAAAAAACGGTAATTCCAGTCACGAAGCCTAAACATCAAACATAAAAATCACCAACCTCTCGAAAGTACATAAATTCAAAGACCCACAAATTCTGAACTCGCGTACTATTTATTATGAGTAACAATTTCCTGAAAAATGCAAACCGCCTCGAACGACGTTACACCCACATTCCCGTTATTTCGTACGTCGCACGTGATTTTTGCGTCAAATAATGACACCCATTATCAGCGCCTTTCTCTTCACAGGAATAATTATCGCCCGTCATTTCGCGCGGCGAAACAAAGAACGCCGAGGGAATATCTCCGCGTGACATTCGTTTAATGAATTGATTAATTTCGAGCTAAAACGTTGCCATTATTACGGACGTTCGTCTCCGTGAAATGAGATTTCACGAGCGAACGGGTTTTTAAAATCCTATTGTGTGGCACGTCGAAGGCGGACAAAGCGTTCTCAAGGTTTTGGGTTTTGTGCTTGGAAAAGCATT
The DNA here is from genome assembly GCA_030522785.1 of Platygaster equestris. Classification (NCBI taxonomy): domain Eukaryota; kingdom Metazoa; phylum Arthropoda; class Insecta; order Hymenoptera; family Platygastridae; genus Platygaster; species Platygaster equestris. Next base: position 10,876 of record JAPYZK010011790.1, on the reverse strand, counting down.
GTTTTGCGAAAAAGACTGGAGCGATAAGTGACGTTATTACGTGTAACGAGGGCGTGCGGAGTGGACAGTTTCAGAGATTTTTTTAGAGAAACTCCTTTGGAGTGTTTTAATGTGTCAGTGGTGAGTTCGTGACACTTTGAAATTGCTTGAATGATAAAAAATGAGCCCCCCTCATGAGCCCCAAATTTTAGGATTTGAAAAAAATTGATACTTATTTGATTATTTCGGTTTTTTTCGAAATAAAATGGTCGATAAATATGAATCTGCAGATTCGTAAAATAGGAATTTCGGAAGTATGAAAAATCGGGGGATTCGAATTCGGAGATTTTAGAAATTTAATGTCAACGTTGAAAAATGGGAGAATATGAGAATCGAAGTGTAAATATTTTGAGGGTGTAAATTCGAGATACAATAACATTTGAATATTTCTGAAATACTCAGATGTATGAATTTTCACTCAAAAAAACTGAGATACTTAATTTTGAAATCATTTCATTAATTGACACTGATCAAGTCATCGAAAATCTAATTCAAGTATCAATTTTATTCTGGAATATAACGTTCAAAAAATATGAATTCGCAAATTCGTAAAATAGGAATTACGGAAATACGAAAAATTGTGGCATTCAAATTCTTGGATTTTACTAATTTAATAATAACGCTGAAAAATAGGAAAATATGAGAATCGAAATGTAAATATTTTGAGGATATAAAGTCAAGACGAAATAACATTCAAATATTTTTGAAATACTCGAACTTATGAATTTGCACTCGAAAAAACTTGGATGCTCAGCATTGGTTGTATATTCTGCTTGCAGGTGACTGCAATAGTTTTGAACCTGACGGTCTTGGTGTCGTCCCTTTACGAAAGCATTTACACGAGGAGAAACGGCGACCCGACCAAGATCAGGCAAGTTCCGGAATCTCGGGGGACGACGATAAACAACCCCGGCTACCGGGAGCACCATCATCCGAGCAATGGTAAGTCATTGTCTGAGTTTGTTTATTTTTACTTTTTTACAGCTGTGAGTTGAGACATTTTGCTTACTCCTCGTGGGCAAATACTACAATCATTTTGCGTTTGAGAAAATTAATTAATTGAAAAAAAAATTTCTTCTAATTGTAAGTTTGAAAAACATTTCACGAATTCGGGTGAAGTCATGAATTTTTGATGATTGTTTTTGAGTTCCCGTTTTTAAAAGACAATTTCAATTCATAATTATATGGAAAAATTTTTTCAGTGAAAATTTCAAAACTTTCATTCCCGAAAATTCGTAAATATCTCCGAAAAATTACTGCCAAACACGAGAAAATTTATTTTCGTGTCATTTGTGTGCATAAATGGTGCAAAACTGCTCAAAATTTCCCGAAAAATTGTTTTTGTGTGAATAATGATATGTAGGAACGATTTCTGATGACGAAAGTGAAGTTGGAAACGGAATTCGTGACGTACGTGACGTTTTACAATATTTTCGGAAAAACAAAAAAAAACCTTCATATTCACGAAACCCTATAAATTCTGGTCTCGCGACCCTCCGAATTCCCAATCACTGGAAGATTTACGAATCATGGTATATTCATACAACACCGCTGTTTTTTATGGAAAGTTGAGAGCGTAAAAACCAAAGTACATTCAAATCCTTGGGAGCTTGGATATATAATCCGATTGGGACGTCATCAAGTCCTGAAAGTATAAACCTATTGTGACATTCAATTTTTTTCGGGTTCAGTCCCAATTCCGCGAAAAAATAACTCGTGGAAATTCGGAAACACAAATTTTCATTTGTATTGAAAAATAATGTAATGTAATAAAATAATAAATAATCAAATGATACGTAAAATAAAATAATAGAATAATATGTTAAATAAAATAATAAAATAATATGTAGTGTAATAAAATGTAATAAAACCTGAAAAAATTACAATGTTATCAAACTTTTCTGAATTACTAATTTCTTTGAATTTTTCAAAATTCGAAAAATCTGGAATTATCAAAAATTTTACATTGGGGAATAACGAAGAATTATAAAATAGGTATAAACATTCTAAGTCGTCTATCGGGAATTCGAAAATCGTAATTTTTTCGAAACATTTTAAAATTATTGTTATTAATGTAGTTATTAATATTATTATTAATATTATTATTGAATTATTTTCTTCGAACTTTTCAAAATTCAAAAAATCTGTAATTATTGGAATATCCAAAAATTTTACATGGGGAACAAAAAAATACCCATCTCCGAATTTATAATTTTAGATACTGTAATTAGAATCAAGCACGAAAGATATGAATTTTGAGTTTTTTGAATTTACTCATTTGAAGTCTTGGATCGAGACATTTTATCTTTATCTTATCACCAACCCATCATCATTCGTAAAAATCAGGGGCGGACGCAGAAAAAATTTTCGGGAGGGGTTTTCGAGAAAAATGTTTCTTGATTTTCGAAGTTCCTGGAATTTTCGAACTTTTTGTAATTTCTGCGGTTTTTATTATTTTTTAATTTCTCTTATTTTTCAAAATTTCTGGAATGTGTAATGTTCTCGTAATTTTTAAAATTTCCGAATTCTCGAAACTTCTAAAATTTTTGTACATTTTCGGATTTTTTGGAATACTCAAACCTTTGAATATATAAGAAATGTTAGAAATTCTGAAAAAGTTAAAAATTCTCTGAATTTTCTGAAATTTTATAATTTTTGACATATTTGGACTTTACACAATTCTACGAATTCTCAAAATTTTCAGAATGCTCCAATTTTTTAGGTTTATCAGATTCTTTAAGAAATTTGACAGTTTTTTGAATTTTCGAAAATTTCGAAATTACTTTAATTTTTTAAATCACTGACATGCTCAATTTTTGACATCCCCAAGTTTTCTGGAGTTACAAAAGTTGGATAATTTTTCGAGACTTTCGTTATCCTCAAAATTTCTAAAATTTTCAGATTTTTCGAATCACTGAAAAATTCGAAAATTGACGACATTTCTAGAATTATAAAAAACTCAAAAAATCCGAATTTTCAAAAATTTCACAATTTTCGATATTTTCGGACGATTCAAAATTTCCACAATTTTGTGAAAAATTTTCATTTTGAAGTACCTAATTTTCTAAATTCATCTATAGTTTCACAAAAATTCGAAAATTTGAAAATCTCCAAGATTTCATAGCACACATTTTTCCACTTTAAATTTTCAATCATTCTACTTAAAAAAATAATCAATCTTCTTTAAATTTCGGAAGGGGTTTCAACCCCCGCAACCCCCCTCTACGTTCGCCACTGGTACAAATACATCAGTTCCCAGTCAAACCACTGAAAACTCGCATGCAATCCGATTTGGATCGCACAAGAGTCATGAAATGACGCGCAAAAGTCCATATAAATTGTTGTGACTTTGGATGGCCGGTCGCATCGGCACGCCTGATGCAACCTCGGCTGCACGAAAGTAGCGCGCTCCAATAAGCACCGTTTTTATAATGAAATCACGTGATTTAATAACACGCTGGTGCGCTGCGTATTATGCAGTAGCCGGAGCCGGCCGTTACGACATCAACTGCGAGCCGAGCAACGTTTCATTATCGCGATTGCCTTTACGGTATAAACTCGGAAAACGTCGGCCGCTCAATGCACGCTTATTAGCCGTTTTATTTCACTCGCTCCGTAACGCGCGTAACGCATTGTCTCGCCCTCCGAACGTCTCGTTTGTTACTCTAACGGAAAGTTCCGAGTCATCTCTTCGATCGTGCTCCAGAACGTTTTAGAGCCTCGATTAATTTCTTTTGAGGTGCCGAGGAAGAGAATGTAGGGTTTTTTTTTGGATTTTGATGATTTTTGGCAGATTTTATGGTTTGATTGTTGGAATTTCGGTGGGATTGGGAATTTGGGAGATGTGGATGAATTTGTGGTTGGTCGTATTTTGAGTACGTATTTTTGGGACTTGGTAGTATTTATTCAAGTTTATGAAGATTTTTGGGAATTTGAAAATTTTTTAATTTAAGACTTGAGATTTTTGTGCGGTATTACAAATTCAAGATTTTACTTTTATAATTTTAGCTTCAAAACTGGAATTTTGAAAATTTGGGTTATCATGAAGAAACCGAAGATTTTTGAATTTTAAGCAGGAAAGCTTTTTTTATTTTCATTTGAATGGAATTAGAATTTTCGAAATCTAATTTATGGAATTTTGAAATTCGATCAAAATCCCCAAAAATGTGAAATTTGACAGATATTTCTACTAACTGAACAAAAATCCTTAAGAATTCAAGATTTTTTTGAAGCCGGTAAGTTTTTTTGAGAATTTTATATTTTTGAAAATTTTACGAAATTTCTATCAATTTGTGTAAATCCCAAGAGAAAAATATGCACAGTTCATAAATACTCTACGATTCGCGAATTGTTCTCAAATTTCCCTAGTGATTGTAGTTTTTATAAAAACGGGGAAAATTTTTATAAAATCAGTGAATTATTCATAGAAATTTGTTTTTTTAGAAGATCGATTTTGGAAAGTCTTATGAAATTTTCGATTTTGATGGAGTGGTTTTATAAAATAAAAACAACTAAAAGCCTCCAAATTTTTTTATGAAACATTTATTTTTATAAAAACTTCGCGATTTTTATAAAAAGTTTCATATTTTCATAAAAACAACTTTCCCGATATAAGGAATTCCTCTGATAGTAATATTTGATACGTTTTTATTACACAAGGGAATAAAAAATCATGTTCGTAACGTTTTTTAGCAATTATAAAACATCAAAACATATGATTTTATAGGATTTGAAAATTCTTCAACTCAAATTGAAAATAAGTACCCAAATTGACATAAATTTGATGGACAAGAAAGTTGACTATCGGATTTCTGATGCAAAGGTCGCAAGTTCGAATCCCGCTGCCTCCAAAAAATTTTTAAATTTCTCTCGAAACGAAATTTGAACTAGAGCTTCCGTAAACTGATTAAAAATGGTATATACATTAGTATATTAAAATGATGCAGAAAAGGTTAGACAAATTTTTGCACATTTTTAAAAATGTTGAAAAAGACTTGTATGAAAATTTTTATAAAACTTTGATAAAACCACTTTATAAAAAATGCAAATTTTATAAAACTTTTATGAAATCAGCCTTATGAAAATTTTCATAAAATTTTTTTATAAGGTTTTCATAAAAACTAGAATCATTAAGGTTCTCCGCCCTGAAACACTCCGAAAAACATTACGAAATCCTGGTACGAATTTCGAAAATTTAACTGAAACTTCCAAAGTTCTACGTAAAACTAAATATATTCCCAACTCCTCCCGAATGTACTACAAATCCGAAAATTCCCGAAAAACTCCAAAATACCAGAAATTGCAATCGAATTCAAAAATACGCAAAATAACCCCGAAAAACCGGGAAATAACCAATAATTTAAAAATGCCTAATGGATGGATACAAAATCCATTCTCAAATTCAAACAACTCTCAACACTCCCTAAATTACAAGAATGAATCATACCCCAATCATAATTAAAATCAAATGACAAAAACATAATAATACATAATTAACACATTTTTAATGATCTCTTAATCAACCGATGCATGCATGACAAAAAAAAGCGACGCGACGTGGAAAAACTGCAACTCTCCGTCGTCAACTACTTGTTGATGCGATTTCATTGCACATTCCGAAATCCATTTTCCCGAGTTGCTCGCGCCACGACCGTAAAATAATTTCACGCGCTACGGCCGTCGCGAGAACCGTAAAAGCCGCAAGAATTGCGAGTTCGCCCCGTTTTTCGCGGCACAGGTGCGTCGAATGGAGCGCGGCGTATTTCTTTACTTCCTTTTTTTTTATTTCTCGATTTAATATCGGGACGACCTTGACACCAATACATCGGAAGGTCTCCGGCGCGTTATTAAAACGTCATGATTTAATGATGCCGGCGATCGCTGATCATAATAACATCATTGCACATGCTCGATCTTGAGGGAAGACGCATTTTCGAGCCATGTGGGAGTCGGTTAGAAAAATACGATCGTTTTTTGAGGATTTTCGGAATTTTGACGAAAGTTCTTACGAGATCTACAGGATTTATTTAACGGTCGTATAATTTCGTAAAAATCGGATTCTGTAAAAATAGTCACAACCGAGGGGCGATTCACTCTCCGATAAATGGGAGTCATGGGAGTCGACTCCCACATTACTCCCAATTTGGGAGTCATGATTCCCAAGTTGGGAGTCATCATTCCCAACGATGTCAAACTTTGAAGGTGCCAGAACTCAATTACCTGTAGTCTTTGACATTCTCAAGAACTTCAAAGTTCTTGGGCATTCTCGAAAAATGCGAAATTTCTACATTCTTGAAAGTTACAAAATTTCCGGAACTTTTCAAACTTCAGTACTTTATAATTCCTCGAAACTTCGCAATTCTATGAAATTCCGAATTTTCCAAAGCTTTTGAAGTTACAAAATTTTAAAAATTCCAGAACTTTATAACTTCGGAACTTCAAAATTTTGAAATTTCAACAGTTTTGGAATTCTTTTGCTTCAAAACTTCAAAATCTCAAAATTATGCGGAACTCACAGAACTTCAGAAATGTCGAAACTTGGTAATTTTTCATCTTTGAAATTCTTCATAACTTCCAAGTTTTTGAAAATTCTCGGAGACTTCGAAATTCCGATGTTTGAAAAACTTCTACTATTTCGAAAATTCCAGGCTTCATAAATTCGAAATATTCGAGCACTTCAAAACTTGCGAAATTTCCAGAACTGTAAAAAAGTCAAAACTCGATGAATTATCAGTCTTAAAATTCTGAAGTTTCAAAGTTTTTAAGCATTTTCAAAAAATTCAAAATTACAACATATTTCAAGAACTTGTAAGATTTCCGAAACTTCCAAAACTTCAGAACTCCACAATTCTTTGAAAATTGAAAATTCCAAAGCTTTATAAGTCCCGAAACTTCATTATTTCGAAATTCCAAAAACTTCGGAATTTCTAGAATTCAAACCTTAAAAATACGTACGAACTTCAAAAATTGCATAATTTCCAGAACTTATTTCAAAACCTTTTAACTTCCAGAACTGTAAAAATGTCAAAACTTGATAATTTTAAATCTTAAAAATTCTGAAATTTCTAAGTTTTTTTACTTTCTCAAAAAATTCAAAATTCCAACATATTTCAAAAACTTTTAAGATTTCCGAAACTTTAAAAACTTCAGAATTCCACAATTCTTCGAAAATTAAAAATTTCAAAGCTTTATAAGTTCCAAAACTTTATTATTTCGGAATTTCAAATACTTCGAAATTTCTAGACAAAACTTCAAAACACGTACGAACTTCAAAAATTGCATAATTTCTATAACTTATTTCAATACCTTTTAATTTCCAGAACTGTAAAAATCTCAAAACTTGATAATTTTCAATCTTAAAAATTTTGAAATTCCAAAGTTTTTTTACTTTCTCAAAAAATTCAAAATTCCAACATATTTCAAGAACTTGTTAAATTTCCGAAACTTCCAAAACTTCAAAACTCCACAATTCTACTAAAATTAAAAATTCCAAAGCTTTATAAGTTCCAAAACTTCGCCCCTCGGTCACAACTTGCGAAAAATTTCATGGGAAATTCTATAAAATTACGAAAAATTGCTAGTTCATGCTTGAAATCCTCGAAAAGTCTGTAAATGCAAGTATTTTTATAAAATTGTCGAGAAATTAATTGCCATCGTGTTGTAAATTTGTACAGTGTTGAAAATGACGAAAAACCTTCTAGATTTCGAGGCGGGAGGAGGCATTCTGAAAATTCAACTCTCGAGTTTGATCATACTCGTGGTGTCGCATACTGATTCGCGGTTCGATTTCCCAGTTCGAAAATTCATCGCGTGTCTCGTCTTTGCCGCGATGTAAATGTTAATTTCGAATGGAAAATCTAGTGGGGATTCCCTGCATTTGTCATGATATTATAATCGGTGAAAAAATGTGTATAATTTGAGGAGAAATCTGAAATCTGAAATCTATGGGATTTTTTTTTCGTCGTATGAATGTGAAGAATTCTATATTTTTGTTTTGGTGACGTGACAGAGATCTTTTGAGAGCGTTTTTTGGACGGGAATACTAATTTGTGATTGAACAAAGAGAGAAATTAGAGATCTATGTGATTATTTTTTTTACAAATTGATGAAACGTCAGGTGTGTGAACTGTATTGACTAACCTGTAATTTTTGAACTATTTACTTTTACTGCGACTGATTTAACGATCGTAAGAAGAGATTTTCTCTGAGCTCGAAGGTTTCATTTTCTCCCTCGAAACTAGAGATTTGACGAAAATCCTTAACTTTTACTAGGGCGATAAATTTCTGTTTCCTTAGGATTTAAAGAGAAGGGAGTGAAGGATAGAAGGTTTTTTTTTATCTTTAGAGTTTTATTTTATCACTGGAAACCGAGAATCCTTGATTGAGAATCCTTGATTTTTACTGGGGCAGTGAATTTGGGTGCTCCTGGAAACTAAAAAGACGTTAAAATTTTGGCTTGCAAATTTCATGATTACAAAAATTAAAAGAAAAAAAAATCCTGTGTGATAATTAAAAATTAATGAAAATAAAGGAATAACGTATTTGATTTAAATTTAATTAGTTAATAGCAACAATCAACATGAACATGAACAGAACTACGTTAAAATGTAAAAATGTAAAAATGTATAGATGTATAACCCTCAAAGACCCCCAAGGGGTATGAATAAACGCATATATATATATAAAGGAATAACGTCAAAATTACCAGAATTGTCCAAAACTTTTCAATCTCTCTCAAACGTTGTAAAAAATTTATATTTTTTGAAAAAACTCTCGAAAAATATTTAAAAATTCTCCTTAGATCGTAAATCTCGCACATTATTCTTCCCAAATATCCTGAAAACATGAACAAAATCCTGGATGATGATCGAAATTCACGAAAATTAAAAGTTATGTCAAATTCTCAAAAATTGTTCGAAAATTTTTCTTGATTCTGTAAAAAATTCATAAAAATATTCAAAAATACTCATAAAACTGAGAACTTACGTGAAATTATTTCCAAGTATTCCAAAAACAACAACAAAAATCATGGATGATCCTTCAAAATGCATGAAAAATTTTAAGTAATGTACCAGAGTCTCCAATATTGTTTAAAAATTCTCGAATACCTCTTGGAAAAATGTCCAAAAATATTCAAAAATATGCATAATTAACATTTCAAAAATTGCAAATAATTTTTCGTACAAGTATCCATCCCAAACACTAAAGAAAAAAAATAACAAAATTCTAGATGATCCTTAGAAATTTATGAAAATTAAAAGTAATGCACTAGAGTTGTAAAAACATTTCCAAACATCAAGAAGAATTCAAAAAACGGGAAAAAACTTCCAAAAAATACTTCCTAAGTATCCCAAAAACTAAAAGAAAAAAGAAAAAAATCATGGATGATCCTTTAAGATGCTTGAAAACTTAAGGAAAATGTCCAAAAATATTCAACAATATCCACAATTAACATTAACAAGATTGCAAATAATTTTTCAAAAGTACCTATTCCAAAAACTGAAGAAAAAAAAATTCCTTATCCTTAGAAATTTATGAAAATTAAATTCTTCAGAGTTGTAAAAAAATTTCCAAACATCCAGAAGTTTTCAAAAAACGGGAAAAAACTTGCAAAAAATACTTCCCAAGTATCCCAAAAACTGAACAAAAATATTAAAAAAAAAAAAATCATAGAAGATTTTCATAAATTCACTAAAATAAAATAGCAATTTCAAATTCTCCAGAATCGTTCAAAAATTTTCAAAAATTCTCTGAAAATATTCAAAAATCCCAATAACATCGTAAAACTCGCTCCAAATTCCTCCCAAGTGTCCCAAAAATCCAAAAAAGTCCAGGATGACTTATTTATCAATTTATTTCTTATTCGTTCATATATTTAATCATTCTCCAGAACCGTCGAAAAAATTTCAAACTTCCCGAAATTTCGAAAAGCGTTCCCCAAACACTCAAAAACCCCAGCGCAATAAAAAATAAATCACGTACTTTCAAAAAAAAAGTACCTTCCGTCAGGCTAACTGAAAACAGTGTGAATTCCGAACGATTCTGATCGAACCTCGCCGCTGTTTCAGGTAGCGGAATATCGATGACCGACGCCAGCGGCAAGCCCTACGTGGGCGCCTCGGGTAACGGCTCGATGGCGTCGGTGGCGACGTCGGCGAGCGTCTCCAGCTCGGCCTCGCCCTTGCGCAGCTCCCTCAAGAAACCCAAGCCCCTGGGCATTCAAAACCCCGGGTTCTCCACCCACAGCCCGACCTTCGCCAGGAACGGCTCGCAAAAGAAGGTCCGCATCCAGACGCACTCGACGGAAGTCTGAAAAGTCCCACTCGAAAGTGGAATTAACGCACGCTGTGATCGATAAAAAAATTCCAAGTGTCGCGACGCACCGCGAAAAACAAAAGTAAAGAACGTTTTGAACGCGTCGCCGAGCGACGGGGGCGAGGAACTTTGTTCTGGGGAATGCAACGAGCGCATGATTTATGTATTTGTGTTACGCGAATGGGATCAAGTGTACTACGATTGGTACGCCGACGTGATGTGTGCATTTAGCGGGCAAGAAATGAAATTATGCCTCGGGGCTGTTTTTCTCCGTTCGTTCGGCATTTTTTACGTCAATGTTTTTGTTTTTTTTCAGCCAGCGCTCGCGGCCAGGTTTTTTGGGGATGAGCTTTTTTGGGGGAGGTTTTGAAAAAACGGATTTTTGAACTTTTGGGGGGAGCGAATTGTAAATTTTGAATTGGTTGAATGTTCGATGATTTCGGGTTTCGGGTACGGAATCCGGGAATTCGTTTTAGATTTTTAGGGACCGTTCACATATTACGTAACGCAATTTTTCACCCAA
>JAPYZK010011780.1:0-10117 GCA_030522785.1 Platygaster equestris | reverse complement strand
GTTAATTTATTAGTTTGACTGATGAATATAAAAATTGTACGAATTTGAAAAAATTGTTGAAAAATACAATCTTCAATATCCAAAAACAATCTGCATTCGAATTTTGAAGATTTAAATCTACAAAATTCGAGTTAATGTCGGTTTATATTCTAAACTCTGGAATGAATGAAAAAAATAGATCGATCATTTATTCTAAACTTTTTCTAAATTTTGAAAATTCAAATTTAGAAAATTCGAATTAATTTCAATTTATATTCTCAACTCCGAAATAACTGAAGAAAATATATCGATCATTTATTCTAAAATTTTTCTAGATTTTGAAAATTTACATTTAAAAAATTCGAATTGATTTCAGTTTATATTCTAAACTCCGGAATAACTGAAGAAAATAGATCGATCATTTATTCTAAACCGCGTGAAAATTATTTAACCTCGTTCCACGACCATAAATAAAAAAATAGCACATACCTAAAACAGGTTTTTTCCTTATGAACAATGACCAAGCAAAAAAATGTTGTAACAATAATTTTCCAGGTATCGCTTCTCGGTATGATGACTTTGGAATTATCGATGGCGTACGCGAAGAAAATAAAGTGCCCGTACCTGAATATTCGCGCCCTGCCCGGATTGAAATTGGAAAATCCGGAAAATTACGACACGGTTTTGAGCGAAGTCAAATCTTCTTCCTGCAGATTCGAGTACCACAAAATCGAAGGAACGCACCATGTTCATTTGAACGAGCCCGAAAAAATAGCACCAATAATCCTGAATTTCATCGCCCCTAAATAACGATGATTTTTGATGACGAATCAATTAAATCAATTTTTTTCCGTGCCTTTTTAGAATTTGGGATGCAATTTGTCTTCGAAACATTAAGTTATTCGTAATTTAGGGAAAATTTTAATTATTTTTTAAATTAATTATTTTTTATGTGGCTGAATTGGAAAATTCTGTAATAGAAAATTTTTGGTATCACAAATTTAAAAATACAGGAATAAAAAAAATGCCGAGGTTACGACATTTTAAAAATCGGAAAATTCAGTTTTAGATATTTTGGAACTTGAGAACTTCAAAATTCCAAAAGTTGATTTTTGAAAATTCTGACATTCCGAAAGTGCAAAATTTTAATTGGAAAAACATAGAGCTGGTTAGAAATTTTGTGATTTCAATTTTATGTTGACTTTATTGATGAAAGACAACATTTAAAATTATTCATTTTGTATGTGACTAAATTGGAAAATTCTGTAATAGAAAATTTTTAGTATCACAAATTTCAAAATATAGGAATAAAAAAAAATGGCGAGGTTACGACATTTTTAAAATCGGAAAATTCAATTTTTGATATTTTGGAACTTGAGAACTTCGAAATTCCAAAAGTTGATTTTTGAAAATTCTGACGTTCCGAAAGTGCAAAATTTTAATCGAAAAAACATAAAATTGGTTAGAAATTTTGTAATTTCAATTTTATATTGACGTCATTAATTAACAACAAAATTGCTAGAATTTCAGAGTTTCAGAATTTATAAAATCGAGATTTTGAATCCAAAAATTGCATCTTTAGATTCTGGAACTTCGTAAATTTAACTAGAATGCAAATTATAAATGCTGTTTTCGAAATTTAAGAATTTTGAAACTTCAGTTCCCTGAATTCGGAAATAATGAAATTGAAAATTGGAAATCAATGAAGTTGAACAATTTTTGTCGTGCGTTTTCCGAATTTCGGATGAAATTTGTCTTCGAAGGAAATCGAGTAATCCGAAATTTAGGGATTATTTAGCGTGGAATAGCACTATTTTTCTGCAGTTATTTATTTTTGTACGTGACGAAATATGGAAAGTTTCTACTTAATTTTTTTTTAAATTCTGAATAATTTACATTTTGGTTTTGTAAATTTTGTAGAAGCTTTTTTTGGAGAGCCGTTAATAAAAATGTTCGAAATTGAAGTTTCATGTGTAATTATTTTTGTGCCTGTTTTGATTTTCAAGAAAAATTTATTATTTTTTTAAATTTTATTTTGATGCTATTATTTATTTTATTCATTTATTATTATTATTATTCATTTATTTATTATATATTTATTTTATTTTTTATTTTTATATTAATTTTTCATGTTGATATTAAATATGTGATAAATATAATGTAATATAATTAAATTATTTATATATATATTGTAATTAAAAACATAATGTAATATAATTTTGGTATAATTTTGATGCTACATTCACAATGTCTCCACGTATCCGATAGAACATCGTAAAAATTACATAACAATTTTTCCGACCATTTTACACGAGGCGCTCGAAGAAAAAACGTTCGGAAAAATGGCCGGTGATAAATTAATGGTTTTGATATGATATGGTGTAAAAAAAATGAGTTGATCGTAAATAAAAATGTTATATTTAAAATAAAACACTTGACGATTATGGAACTAAATAGCCGACGTATGACCTCGATTTGCGATATTTGCTATCAGCAAAATGTACCTCTTTATAACTACGTTCGATCATTCAAGAAAAAGGTTTTACTTTCGCGAAAATTTCATTTGCGCTGCGAGCACATTGGTGGTGACCAGATAATTGAGGTACGTGCAAAATTTGTCTGTTTTGCTTCACGAGAACATCGGGAATAGTGATAGATATTATAATGAATGAAAAATGATAGAATATGAAAAATATATGATATTTGAGTAATTTCATATTTGTAATTAAAATCATCTAAATGACGAACATTGAGATATTCAAGAACTTTTTTTTGAGATTTTGAATATATATGATGAATGAAAAATTCGACGTATTTTCGAAATTTTCCGATCTTCAATATTTGTGTGCATTTTTTGATAATTACTAAAGAATTCGAAAAATTTTTGAGAAAATTGCAAGATCATCAAAAATGTTTGGCATAATTATTGATGATTTTGAAACATTTTTTTGAAGTTTTGAATATAAATGATAAAAGAAAAATTCGACGTATTTTCGAAATTTTCCTATCTTTAATATTTGTTAACATTTTTTGATAATAACTAAAAATTGCGAAGAACTTTTGAGAAAATTCCAAAATCATCAAAAATATTCGGAATGATTATAGGTTATTTTGAAACATTTTTTTGAAATTTTGAATATAAATGATGACTGAGAAATTCGACGTATTTTCGAAATATTTGTGAACATTTTTTGGTAATTTATTACTCAAAAATGCGAAGAATGTTTGAGAAAATTCCAAAATCATAAAAAATATTCGGAATAATTCTTGAAATCTCTAAAAATCCGGATATTTGTTCAAAACTTGCAAAAATTTGTCAGTATCTTCTAAATTCAATATTTGAAATAATGCCCGGTTATATTTGGAGTCACGAAATTCAAAAAAATTCCAAGACTATTCAAAATGATTCAAATTACTGAAATATCTGATAGTTCGTAAATTTTTAGAAAATTTAAAAAATGTTGAAGAGAAAAATGAAATATTTCGAGTCGAATTTTGGAGAATATTTCAAAATCATTTGAAAATACGCAAAAATTTTAAAATTTCAAGATATCCCTCAAATCTCGATTAAAGTTGAGTCCAAATGTTCGATAATATTATTCCAATTCGTCTACATGTTTGAAAAAAAGGTTTTAAAAATCTCAAGGAAATTAAAAAATCTGTCAAAAAATTCCGAAAATTGGTGAATGTTATCAAATGTTCAATAATTACCATTAAGATTAAAAGTCATGATTTTTGCAAAAAATCCGAAATTTAGTCCACTTCGAAACATGACATCAAAAATTTCGGAATTCCTTAAAAGTTTCAAAATTTGGTTCATCATCACCGTAATTTTTCAAAAAAAAAAAAAAAAAACAACTCACGTACCAAATAAATTTGCTCTTGCAAGTTGATATATTTGTTAAACTTTTCATTTACGAAAAAAATTGACGGTTTTTGACTTATACCCACGTGTATAAGTCAAAATTCAACTCTGATTGAAAAATACGATCGTTTGTTTCTCCATTAAATCATCAATCGATCTTTTTCTCTAACAAGAAAAAAAGATAGCAAAATTACAGACAATAAATAATAGTCGAATAACACACGTGAGATCCCTTTTTTCATAAAGACACATTTAAATGAACTCTCAACGAAATCATTCAATCATTTATCCGACTTTACTCAGCTGTTTATTCAAACGAATTAATTATTGATAAACGCGCGGCCTTTTTATCGAATTTACCAAGTGCAAAGAATTTATTCCAGTTCCTTTCAAACAGCCCGAAGAATCGTATTGAATTAATTTTTTTCGAAGTTATCAAGAAATCCCTCAAAAAAGTACACTATACAAAAATATTCCGTATTGCGGAAAAATACGTTAGAAGTAATATTATATTCGCGTGCGAAGAAAAAAAATTATTTTTTTGCACAGGCAATATTTTAAGCGCATTACAACGTCTCGTAATGTTGGTGTTATCGAAATGTTTCCTGTGGCATTTCTATGAAGGCTCGTATATACTTGTATTGGTATGTAAAAAAAAACCCGCCTGTAATTACCGCGGCGATAGCGCAACAACATAATGAAAATGAATATGAATATCATTTGGACAGGTGGACACGTCGCGCCAACCACTTTTCTACTGTATTCTCGCTTGCGGAAATATTGCACGTTTTTGTTTTTATTTTCTACGACACTCGAGAATAATTTTTCCATTATTTGGGGAGTTTACTTATCTTTTACAGAAATTTCACTTGTTTAATAATAGTTTATTTTTGGTTCTACATTGAACTATTTTTTACGTAATCGATAAAAATGCAGGCGAAAATATTTTTTACGATCTTTTTGTAAGGTACGAACATACTTTTTTCGTAATTTTATTTTTTACTGTGTATAGAATAATGCTTATCTTTTGCAGAAATTCCACTTGTTTAATAATAGTTCATTTTTGGTTCCACGTTGAACTATTTTTTACGTAATCGATAAAAATGCACGCGAAAATATTTTTTACGTTATTACGATTTTTGATTATTCGTTTGCCGAAAATGTTGATAATTTTTGGATAATAATATTTTTAAAATGCGATGTAATTTTGCATATTTTCACTTTTATTTCGTCGACGTACGATTATTTCACGTAACTTTTTCAATGACTCTCGAATGATTAGACAAATTCAGAATTCGTTTCGGAAGATAAAATTTTTCGGAAAAGCGTGTATTGAAATTCGAGACTTCGAAGATTTTGGAATTGAAGCATTTAAATAATGACGTTAAATTGGAAATTTTCGAGTTCGAGTTTAGGGATTTTCGAAAATTCAGATTAGGAAATAATGAATAAAAATTTTCGGATATTTCGTATCATAAATTCTCGAAATTGAAAAACGAATTCGTAAAATGATTAATTTTAATACTTTCAGACTCCAAAACAAGAAAATTAAAAATTCTAGGATTTCAAAACTGAAAAAATTCGATCGTCAAGTAGTCGAGTTTTTTCGAAATTCGAGAATATCAGAACTTGAAAATAAAGAAAAAAATAAATAACAATAAGATTCAAAAAATAAGAAAATACAAAATTGAAAAACTCAAAATTTCGACATTAACCAAAAAGTCAGAAACTCAAAATTTTTGAATATAATTTAATTAATATATTTTAAATATAATTTTTTTTTTTTCAAAATTCGTTCATTCCAAAAACGTGAAATACACCGAGTATTTTTGACGATTATATTACTTGAACGCACCATCTGTTTCAATAAAGATAATTTTCCACGATCAATTTCTGAGTTCTCTGCAAATATTACGAAATCAACTAGAGTGATTTTTTTCTTTTCATACGTAAGTTGATTTTTTTTTTCATGAGTGAGCTGTTTCATTAATTTTGAATGATTCCCAAAAATTCGGTGAACTGCGTACATTTTTTTACACGTAAAATCGACGGAATTACATATTTTCAACAAAATTCCACTCAATATTAACTTAAATATAAAAAAAAATTATTCATGAATACTATATTTGAATATATTAATATTAATATTTATTAATAAAAACGTTATTAATATTTAAAAAAAAAATTAAAATGTTTGAATCCAAAATTCATTCCAAAAAAACGTTTTTTAAAAATTTATCGAAATTAATGTATAACTATACAGTTTGCACAATTTAATTTAATTCGTGATAAATAATTATCTTCGTAAATGAATAAACTCATTTGCTGAAAATTTTAAAATCCTTCGACCATTTCAAAATCAGCGAAAAAAATCATCATACTATTCATAATCATCGATCGTCTCAAAATTATAAATAAATTTGCATAATCATAATTTATTTACAGGAACTTCGACATTACAAAATTGTTCAATTCTGATTCTTCGATCCCAACGATCAACAAACTTATAGTTTAAAAAAGTTTGTTCGTTCGGCTCGAGTTATCAGGTTGAAAAAAAATTTCATGTCTGCGATCCAGAAACAGGTGCAGAAATATGATTTGAAATTATATATTTATTGCATGTAATGATAATAAAAATACACCCTTTGCCCTTGCTACCTTTATTTCGCTGAAATTGAGTCAAATTGGGTATAAATGACAAGGGGTGGGCGATACTATTGCTCCCTCTCTCTCTCGCCAAATGACTGCTCTTGTGAGTGAGAAAAGGACAGTTGCGTAGTTGCCCACTCAGAATAAATGAAGCGAAAATTGAATTTTTGTGAGCTTTGTCACATTTACTTAAATAGTTGCTAAATATACTGAATATAGAAATCAGTAATTAGTAATTAGATATTCAATTCATTATTTATCTGAATGTCAAATTTTTCGAGAAACCCAAAATATTCAAATATTTAGAAAAACCTCAAAATTCGCGAATCTATTGTATAACTACGAATTTTCGAAAAACTCAGAATTTTTTCATTAAAAAAACTTGAAATTCACGAACGTTTCTAAAATCTAACAATTTTCAAAATTTTCGGTTAAATTCCGAACAATTTCGAACTCAATAAATTCCAAAAAATTTTATAATTCATGTAGTTTTCTAAGAATTCAAAATTTTCGAATGTTCAAAAAAATATTACAATTTTGAAATTAAAATAAAAAAATACAATTTTGAAATCTTTTAAAAAACTTAGGATTTTCATATTTTCAAAAGGACACAAAATTTGACGTAATTTTCAAAAAGTTGAAGATTTTCAAACTTTTCAAGAAACTTGAATTTTTTAAGAAACTCAAATTCTCAAATTTTTTAAAAAAGTCAACATTTTTCGATTTTTGACGAAATCATCAAATTTTTACAATAAGAAGAAATCTCAATTTTCGATTGTTTCCAAAAACTAACAATGTTTGAAATTTTCCTAAAACTCTGAAACCAAAATTTTCGAAAAACCCAGAATATTCAAATATTTAAAAAAACCTCAACATTCGCGAATCTGTTGTACAAATTTTCTCAGAAAAACTCAGAATTTTTTTATTAAAAAAAAACGTATAATTCACGAATGTTATATAATTTCAAAATCTTTCGAAAAACTTAGGATTTCCGTATTTTTCAAAGGACACGAAATTTTCAAATAGTTAAAGAATTTCAAACTCTTCAAAAAACTTGAATTTTTTGAGAGACTTAAATTTTCAAATTTTTTAAAAAACTCAACATTTTTCGATTTTTGTGAAAAACATCAAACTTTCACGATAAAAAAAAATCGAAATTTTTTATTATTTCCGTAAACTAAGCATTTTCGAAATTTTTATAAAGCTAAATGTCAAATTTTTCGAAAAAACCAAAATACTCAAATTTTAAGAAAAACCTAAAAATTCGCCAATCTTTTATTGAATCACAAATTTTCGAATTTTTGAGACTTAGAATTTATTCATAATAAAAAAAAAAAAAAATTCACGAATGTTTCTGAAACCCAACAATTATCAAAATTTTCGTCAAAACTCCAACATTTCAAATTTCTCAGAAAACCCGATATTTTTGAATTCCGATGAAATTTCAAATTTTAAAAATGTCTACAAAACCCAGAATATTCAAATTTTTAGAACTCTAATTTTGAACATTTTTCCAAAAACCATTAAAAATAAAATTATCAATGATTTTTTAAGCATATGAAGTTCGTTCTAAATGCAAATTCAATTAATTTTGTTCGAAAAACGTTGTGAAATTAATTTTTCAACGATTTCACTGACTCAAACGTCGCCTTTTGGAGACGTTTTGGCGTCGAAATCTCGTCGCTTCCAGCTGACTAGGGTAAGTGAAAATTTTCCTATCAGGTCGAACTAAATGCAAAAAAAAGAATACTTTAATTTTCAATTAATAAATTGAATTCCGATTATGTGCGAATTGAGTCTACATTCTGTATAGATCGAGTAGAAATTGCCCAAATAGTTTATTCACGAACGCATAATTATATCCGGGCATAAAAATTCTTATTCGCATACAAATATGACTTATACAAGTTATGAACGGATTTTTTTCTCAATTTTTCGAATGATTTTCAAATCGGTCGACGCGGTTTACCGGCTTCCAAAAAATGTCGATAATTCATTTCCAGATCGTGCAATTCATGATCCGTTGGCGAGTATGCTGATAAAATTCTAAGTTGAGCTCTCGTTTCTTCTAAATCCTGTCAAGAATCATCATTTTTGTTACGAAAAAAAGTACAGTTGTAAGATAAAACTGCTATTTTTAACGCTCTCAAAAAATGGGAAAAAGTACTAAAAATAGACCGAAAATTTTACATTTGAATAAACAATAGATGAAAGAAAGAAATTCTAGATTTTCTCATGCTACGAACGTGGAAAATTTTTCACGTTCTTTTATGCAACGAAAAATGATAACGTTATGTAACGCTGAAAATGAACAATGTTTACCTTCAAAAAACGCTGATTACGAAGTTTCTTATTTTCTATTGACGTTGGAATTTCTTTGTTATCATCGAAACTCACACTGTAAGTGTATAAGATTCATGAAAGAAAAAGAATTCTAATTTGAATAAAATGTAAGATTCTATATGAGCATATTAAATTTGTTCTGAATGCGAATTCAATTTATTTCGTTCGAAAAACAGTTTAGGGGATTTCGAAAATTTTCAAGCTTTTCAGAATTTGAAAATTCCAGAAATTTCAGGGATTTGAAAAAGTTTTGAAAATTCTGAAAAGTTACAATACTTCCATAATTACTAAAATTCCGAAAATTTAACAAATTTCTGAAACTTTGAGAAACTTAATAATTTTAAACATTTCGAACATTTCAAGATTTTCAACAATTTCGTGAATTTTCAAATATTCCGTATTTCGAGAATTTAATCATTTCAAACATTTCGAACATTTCAAGATTTCCAACAATTTCGCAAATCTGCAAAGTTTGCAGTATTTCAAGAATTTCAAAATTCCAGAGAATTTTGACAATTTTAAACATTTCAAACATTTCGAAAATTTCAGAGATATCAAAAAGTATTGAAAACTCTGAAAATTCAAGAAACTTTCACAATTTTCTAATAACATTTTACTTTTTCAATTAGTTGAATTAATTTCGAGTAAAAATCACCTCAGCCCCCCTCGAACGAAATTTCTGGCTACGTCCTTGTATCAATCTTTTTCAGATATTTTAAAACAAATGTATGAAAGACATTTTATCCTAAAGTTGTACGAATAACAATTGACACACTTGTCGTTTTTTATTTTCTTCGAGCTACTCCCGTTTTCCCAACTTCTATCGGACGTTTTTCGATCTGACTGCATTTTGCGAGTCGTATATACGAAAGTAGTTGATAAATGATGATATATATTAATAGGAAAAAAGTATAACTGTTACTGAACTAGAGAAATAAGTTTTGGTAACTATATTGTTGAATTTGTGGTGTTTTATGCAAGTGAAACCATAGCAACAACAGTCACGTGATTCGTAATCGATGTGAAAGAACATAAGGTGCGTTCAAATGGAAAATACGTCCCTAGTGATGATAGTTTTTATAGAAATAGGCAACATTTTTATGAAATCAATTATTCATGAAAAAAATTGTTTTTTATAAGGTCAATTTTATGAAAGTTTTATAAAATGTTCGATTTTTATAAAGTGGTTTTATAAAAACTTTATAAAAAAATGTTCTTATAAAATCTGTCAACATTTTCATACAATTCATCTGTTTTTTTATAAAAACAATTGGAAACCTC
>JAPYZK010011778.1:0-15326 GCA_030522785.1 Platygaster equestris | reverse complement strand
TATTCCAGAATTTTAAGAAATTTCAAAATTTTCGAAAATTCAGTCAATTTTCTGAATTTGGTTAATGTTGTGAATTTTGAGAATTCTGAAAATTTCGAGCAACTTAAATTTTGAATATTTCGAGGGACTTATTTGGAAATTGTGAAAATGTTGAATAACTTGAAATTTTTGGGATTTTTGAAAAATGTGGATATTCTGACATTTCGAAAAATTTTAAGAATTTTGAAATTATTTCAGGTCTTGATAATTTTAAAAATTTCTGTTAAATTTGTAAATTTTGAGAATTCGGAAAATTTTATAGGACTTGAAGATTTTGAACATGGCGAGGAACTTAAAATTTTATGAACTTCGAAGAACTTGAGAATTTTGAAACTTTCAAAAATTTTAAATATTCCAAGATTGAAAATTGTGAAACTTTCAAAAATTTCAAATACTCCAAGATTTTTGAAAATGTTGATGATTATTCTAAATTATGTATTGCAAAATTCAGTGAATTCTGAAAAATTTGGAAGTTTTTCAAAAATTTCAAATATTTCGAGAATATGAAAAGTTTCCAAAGTTTTGAAAATTTTGGAGGCCTCGAAAATTTCGGAAATTTTGGAGACCAAATTTCGGAAATTTTGGAGACCTCGAAAATTTCGTAAAATTTGAAAACTTTAATAATTAGAACAATTTGACGATTTCAACAAATTATAACATTTTTATATTTCCAACACATTTTTAAATATTAACATAAGTCCAAATTTCTTGAATTCAAAAATGTTGACAATTTCAGCAATCTTGAAAATTTAATTAACTTCGAATATTTTTTCATAATTTTAAAACATTTTAGAATTTGAAAAATTTCGAGTATCTATTAAATTCTCATTTCGCTCGCTCGCGAAAATTTTTCAGTTCACCACCTATAACTTCGTATATTAAGTTTTACACTAAAAAACACGACAATTTGATTCATTTTCGAATACACCAGTCAAAAAACTTCTATACAGTAAATTTCAAAAAAAAGAAAAAAAAATTCAATTATTTTCAAAATTTTCTTTCAGTCATTGAAGTGTCTTGCGGCGAATACGGGGACAACATAAAAAACCTGGTATCCGCAATAAAAAATGGCAAATACGATATTCGTAACGGGTATTTCCTACCCGAAACGAAAGAAGTCCTGAACAACATGACTTTGGAGACCAAAGAAGAAGACACTACTGAAAATGTGATCGTCAAAAAAGACATGAACGATGCGAAAAACATGGAAGAAAAGTTCCAGGAGAACAAAACGAACGATCCTAGCAATGGCAATATTATTCCTGGTTTTGGGAACAATGACATAGCTAAACTAAGTACGATATCATTATTTATCCCATGATTTTTCCATTTTGACAAGTTTTACTACACTTTGCATCATTGTTTCAGGAAGTAAAACTATTTTGGAATGATTTCTTCTCGAAGCTTTTTTTTCTTGCGAAGTTTCACGTCATTTTTCATTTTTTTGCAGACGATGTCGCAGTTCGCGTAGAGTCAGAAAAAAAGGACAATGTTGAGACAGCTTTGCTCGATGAATCTTTTGTCCTCACACCTGAAAGATACCCAACTTCGGAACTTCGCCAGTTTTTTATAGTTTTGAAAAGAACTTTGCTGTTCAGCAGAAGAGATTGGGTAAATTTAGAATTTTGTTTTGTTGGGAGTATGTTTATAGTGTCTTCAAGTTTTGACACATGATGAAATAATTTTGGGATAGTTACTTTTTTGGAAATCAGACATTTATTTTCTATAATGCATATTGTACCCGACTAAAACCCTAGTGATTCTAGTTTTTATAAAAATTGTTATAAGGTCGGTTTTATAAAAGTTTTATAAAAAAAATTTTTTTATACAAAATTTTTTTTCAACATTTTTAAAAATATGCAAAAATTTGTCTAAACTTTTTTGAATCATTTTGCTAATGTATATACACCATTTTTCATTAGTTTCCGAGGCTCTAGCTCAAATTTCGTTTCGAAAGAAAGTTAAAAATTTGTTGGAGGCAGCGGGATTTTAACTTGCGACCTTTGCATCAGAAATTCGATAGTCTACTTTCTTGTCCATCAAATCTATGTCATTAAGGTTGCTTATTTTCAATTTGAGTTGAAGAATTTTCAAATCCTATAAAATCATGTTTGTACGTTTTATAATTGCTAAAAAACATTACGATCACATGACTTTCTATTCCCTTGTGTAATAAAAACGTATCAAATATTACTATAAGAGAAATTCCTTATATAAAAAAAGTTTTTTTCATAAAAATATTAAACTTTTTATAAAAATCGCAAAGTTTTTATAAATATAAAGGTTTTATAAGAAAATTTGGAGGCTTTCAATTGTTTCTATAAAAAAACAGATGAATTGCATGAAAATTTTGACAGATTTTATGAAAAAATTTTTTCATACAGTTTTTATAAAACCACTTCATAAAACTTTTGTAAAATCGACCTTATAAAAAAACGAATTTTTATAAATAATTCACTGATTTTATAAAAATGTTGCCTGTTTTTATAAAAACTACAATCACTAGGGAAGCGCTGGAAGAGAAGTCTCTTATTTTTTTATGTCATTCCTCTGACATGTACAATAGAAATGTACGAAATTTTCCGAATGTTGAGAATTGAAAGAATGCTCAAAATTCCCGAGTAAAAATTTTTGTAAATTTCTATAAAATTAAAAGAAAGCTGAAATATTCCAACTATTATAGGAATTCGACGAGAATTTCGAATTTTTGTAGGATCAGTTAAATTGCCAGAGTTCTGAAAATTCCCGATTATGAATGTTTAAACTGTTTCAGAGAATTTCTGAAAAACTGGGCTATTCAAATATTTTCGATAATATTCGGAGTTATGAATATCCCGACTATGAATTTCCAAACAATTCCAGTAAACTTCCGAATAAACAGGAAATATTTGAAAGACTTTTGGAATTTTTTAAAGAAAACTATCAATTCCAATGATTTGGAATTATTCCAGAACTTTTCTGTAAACTCTTGGGAATTCCCAGAATTACAGTAATTGTGCAAATCCTAGAATTTGTAGTCTCTCAAAAAATTTTTGGAATAATTCGAATGATTCAGGTTTTCAGTAAATTTTCTAAGAAATTTCAGAAAATCATAGTTCGGAATTTCCAGAATTGTGGCGTTTTTTCAAATCCTGGAATCATGAAAAATTCTCGGCAAATTCTTCTAATGTTTCAAATATGTTCGAATATGAGTTTTTATGTTCCGAACATGTTCAAACTGTAAGTATAAATTAAACTTTCTAAAAATGCGTGAAAAAACTCATAATTTCAGAGTTTTAGAAATTACCACAATTTTTAAAACGACCAACTCAATATTTGTTGGTAGTTTCCCATAGAATTTCGAAAAAATCTAGAATATCCGAAATACCATAAAAATTTTTTAAGGAACTCCATAATTTTTAGAATTCTGTTGACTCTCAAAATCTTCGAATTCGGAAAATGACTAATTCTGACAAAATATTAATAATTCTACTGCAGTCGAAGAATCAACTTGAGTACAATAGTCAAATAAATCTTTAAAAAAAGCATCCCAATTTGCCACCTTTTCCGCACGTTTTTTCTATTTTCATAACAAATCTGGAACGTAATTAACTTTTTTTAGACAAGAAACCTGTCATGAAAAAGCGAACATCAAAACGCTAATTGTGTCAGTTTCGATGACAACGCAGTTTTCGGAATCATCGCTATTGATGAGCTGCAATTTTGTGATGGTAAAAAAACTTGGATTTTTCAGACGCTTATGTATCTCCGAGTGTTCGCGCATATTCTCGTGGGCTGCTTGATCGGCGCCCTTTATTACGACATCGGAAATGACGGAGCCAAAGTTCTCAGCAACCTCGGTTTTCTGTTCTTCAACATGCTCTTCCTCATGTACACTTCGATGACAATCACCATTTTGTCATGTATGTGTACAATTATATTACCGTATTTACTCGAATATAAGCCCCATCCTTTTTCGGTTTTTTAGAGCTTGAAAAACGTGATGCGGCTTATATTCGGATACAAACGTCAAAATAGTGCAAAATGCTGTTGTGTGCTAGAAAATACGCCCAAATTGTCTGTGGTTTTCCCCTCAGTTGAATTTTTTAAATGTTCTACGCACTTCTAGATTTTTTTTTAGTGGATTTGCTTGCCAAAGCCATGTGAATTGAGGTAGTGATTACCGTGAATCACGAATTTTTGAAATGCGGCTTATATTCGAGCACAAATGGTTTTTCACTGATTTGGGCATAAAAAATCGAGGTGCGGCTTATAATCGTGTGCGGCTTATCTTCGAGTAAATACGGTATTTCAAACAATTCAGATTCCTCTACCGAATTATTTGAACATTGCAATGTACATCAAAGTAGGATAATCAGTGCTGGATTAAGAATTGTTTAATGTAAAAATTAAAAATTAAAATTAGGAATCTTTTCGGAATTCAAAATTTGGAAACGACGTAAATAAACGAGATTAAAAAATTTGACATAATGTTCATGAAAATTTTGGAAACATTGAGTTTCAAGATAAATCAAACTCAATCACATTTCGAACAAAATCATTCAAATTTGAATGATATTCGTGGTATTACCGAATTTTCGAACTAAGGTAACGTAAATGGTGTTAACAATTTCGAAATGTTAAGATCGTATCTTTGATTTTCGAGTTTCCGAATTTTTCGCTGAAAATTTGTATAACTGTAATTGAACGTATTTGTGATACGTTAGCAAAATTTTGAGTCGATTGACTGACTGCGAAATGAAATATTTAATGTCAAAGTCGACTCCAAATACACAGGAGGTATAGGGCTCAAGACACTATATTCGTTACAGGGAGAACTCGCTAGTGCGTGATTCGTTAGAGCGCGCTCTAATTTACCGTGAAGATTTCGGCAGCGCGAATTCCAGAAGCCTGGAAAGTCATTAATGCTTTGTCATTTTTGGGTTTGGGTCCCTCGAGGTTTCTACCTGATGGTGTTTCTACCCGTCTTATCGCTGTCTCGCTAAAGCGTTATGTTTACTTAAGACCCCCGAGACGAGGGCTCTAGCGAGTTTTCCCTGTATATTGAAAAAACGAGTCCGGATTTTCCAATATCGGGGTGCCTACCTCAAACCAGTTTTTCTAAAGGCGGTAAGCGAACGATGCAGGTCGGGGCAGGCCCCCCGCCGGCGGAATGAAAAGATTTTTCTAGGAAATCATCGCTATTAATTTCGGCTCAAAATGAACTCAATAAACTAATGATTTTTTCGCGAAAAAATTTGCGAAAATCGACTCCTCTAGTCGAGAACGTCCATATTTTGTTTTTCTCAAATCGCGTGTAAAATGAAAATTTTCATACTTTAAATTATTATTGTTAATAACTCAAAAACACGAGCTAAACTTTCAAAATCGTTTAGGGAATTGTTTATTGATGATCCAAGGCATCCGTTTTCGCAAAAATTTTCCCGTCATTTTTGTTGTTGTTGTACTGTGTTATCGTATAAGGAACTTGAATAATTCAATTTGTGACATTTTTTTAGTCCCGCTGGAAATGCCAGTTCTTCTGAAGGAGAATTTCAACAGATGGTACTCTTTAAAATCGTATTATTTGGCCATCACCGTATCTGACATTCCCTTTCAGGTAATTCTAAAATAACTTGACAATATTTTCCCTAAGCAACTCTGTAAAATTTTTATTTAATCTTTCTGCATATTGGTAAAATTTTCATAACAATGTCCTAACATAAAGGAAAAATAAAAAAAATAGTTGAAGTTCCTATCCGGAGTCGTTCTAACCCTGGTAGACATGTTTCTGCATACGTCATGTAAACGCGATGTAAACAGTTTACATAATGTTTACATAAACTATATTCAAACACGTCTACCTGGGGAATCTAATCTGCTCTTTTCTTTTAAACTTCAAGAGATAGCAAAAAATTTTTCTTTCAACTAAATAAACTGCACAACATTTTTGTAGGCGGTGTTTTGCATCATCTACGTGACGATAGTGTACGTGATGACGAGCCAACCGCCAGAATGGATGCGATTCAGCATGTTCTTGGGAGCTTGTTTGCTGATATCCTTCGTGGCCCAATCGGTGGGCCTTGTCGTCGGTGCCGCGATGAACGTGCAAAATGGGGTTTTTTTGGCCCCGGTGATGTCTGTGCCTTTTCTACTTTTTTCGGGATTCTTCGTCAGCTTCGACGCCATTCCTGTGTACCTCAGATGGATCACTTATCTCAGCTACATCAGATACGGTTTCGAGGGCACTGCCTTAGCAACTTACTCTTTTGAACGAGCAAAACTCAAATGTTTCCAGGTATCATGAAAAAGTTCGCTGTCGAATTGAATATGGAACATGAATGTTCTAGCATTCACCCTATATAGTGAACACGTTTACGTAAACTTAATGTTAACACGATGTGCAACATTATGTAAAGTTTACGTCAATGTAAACTTTACTTAAACAGTTCATAAGCCTCTAAGCCTCTTTTGTGCACAGCCCCTTATGCTTGCAGTTTCATTCACCATACAACTTTGTTTTGCAGACTTATTGCCACTTCAAAAATCCGGAAACAACCCTGGAAGAGCTCGACATGCTCGACGCAGACTTCACTTTGGACATTCTCGCCCTCATCCTGATTTTCCTCGTTCTCCGAATCGCCGCGTACATGTTTCTCCGCTGGAAACTCAAATCCACCCGATAAACCACACGAAAACGCATGAAATGCAATCTAGAACGATTAATGGATTAAGAACGCCCGGGGCCTTATCAATTGTTGTCGATTCTATCGTTTTGTTGGCTTTTTTCATAACAGATCAGTGTAAATAATGTAGACGTTGCTATATTTTTTTTGCGTAAAAATATGTACAAATCACGGTTGAGAAATATTTTCTTAGTAATTTCTCTTTTTGGCGTATTTGTTATACAAAATTTATCATTTAATGATAAAAATGTTTCGAACCGTGTAACATGTGATAGTGTTGGTGGCATTGAAAAACTGTTATTTTTTTTTTATATAAGTATACAACAAATTCGTTTTCGTGATTGAAAAAATTATGATAGCTGTTTTCTTGAGACAATTCAAATTTCGTTTGCATGTTTTATGAGTCTTGCCATTTGGTTTGTCAAAATTTTCTGTGATTTACATTTTACGGAATATTATACAATTCGTCGATATTTAATGGAATTATTAAGGACACGAATAATTTATTGAGGTTGTTTACGATTGAATTGACTGGAGATATTTACTTTGCCATTCTTAAAATATAATATTGTATTCTAATGAGATGTTTTTATGTACTCGAATATTTCACGAGCGTATACTCGGTTACAAGTAACGATGTGCACACTCATGACGGCCGTTGTATTTTATACAATAAATATATGTATTTGGTTAAAGCATTTGTTGAATTATCCCAATAATTCCGTTATTATGAACTATCCCAATTATTCCAATTATTCCGTTTTCTTCAAGTAAAAGATAGAAATATAATCGACAGAAAGCTGGAATTCAAGCCTAAGAACTATGGTTGGGTTCATCCGCAGGTCAATAAAGTAAGAATCTAAACTGCTGGTAAAGAAATCCGACATACTAAACGGTCGAACCTAACGTTCTTAGGTTTGAATCAATGCAATCATTGCATTGTTGGACATTGTTTACTGTGTTTACCAGTGTCCCATCACCCATTATAAATTCATTTAGATTGATCTGAATCTGACATTATAAACTGAAAAAAAAACATAATGACACCATGACACCGCCCGAGATAACCAAGTACATAATGTTGGGGCACCTCATACCTAAACACATGTGTATAGGCACTCTATTTTCACGCGCACTGTGTACATCGTTCGAAACGTAGTCTTTAGGGTAACGGTACGCAAACAACTACAACGCAAGAGTTCTAATATTATTTCACAAATATGTGTGAGATATGAAAGTTTTTACATTCGTACCTTGTACAATTTTTAATCTCAATTTTCATCTTGGTTATTTTTTGAATGTTAAAATTTTTCACAAATATTTTTAAATTGCATTATCATGAAAAAACATTAATTAATTGTCTAGTATTCCGGCTTTTGTTGAACAATAGTTTTTTTGGGGGCGGGGGGTTCTTTATAAATTGCTTATTTTGAGCATAACAAGTAATTAGGAAGTGGCGGAGCGAGTAATTTTGCAGCAGAAATTGTGTCAGCAAGAGTATAGCTATGCCAACTTTTTTGAAAAATGTTTGCACACTTATATTGGATAAACTCGAGGGATTTTCTTGCAGTTTCTTATTTCGTATTCCACGCATAACAACTCACTCCTACCAACTTCAAGAAAGTAGAAATTCAAGGAAATTTAGAAAAACGCCGAACTTGTATGTACATTATCTGATAACACTACGTCCAAGTATTCTAGTATCCTTGACTACGTCATTAATCATCGAATTTCCGTTGCAACTGCCAGTGAATCATTTGTTAGTCAAATTTGTTACTTACTTTGTGTACGTACGTAATCCATCTAGCCCATCCAGCATAGTTGACAGTCCGAAATCCGTCAAAACTCGTGCCCGATCGTGCGCGCTCGGGTACCGTCGTTTTACGTCGAGAGTCTTATTCTCGCTCCAGATCTTTAACCATGAAATTCGGCCAATTAGCCGTCCATGAACTGGAAAGTCTATGCAATAATCACACAATATTCACGTAACGTTGAAATCAAATGGCGCGAAACTTCAAATACGACCGAATGAACTCGATGATTTCCCTATTTTCAACTTAAAAATTGCGTTCCTTTCAATACCTTCAATCAACGTTTAATTAACGGAAAAATTAGATGACCCAGATTAAATTAAAAAAAATGTTGACTCAAAAAACCTTTCGCATAATACTGATGTAATAATTCTTAAATGAATGTCAATTTATAAACAATGATATTACATGATTCAATAACTTCACATTTTGGGATTCAAATGTATGATTTCACAAAGTAATAATTATGACGAAATACATATTCGGTAACATAAAATAACAAAATTACAAATTAGTGGTAACAGTTTGGCTGCGACAATTCGGTTCTCTGAAAAATTATTCCAACTCCAATAAGTTAACTTACAACTTACAGTAATTACAGAACTTACAGTAATATTTTCAATTGAATGGAAACTCATAAAATATTTGAATTTTTATAACATTTGTTTAATTGCAATAGAATCTAACCAGATAATAAATGCATTCTTTCATTACCATGCAATAAATGTGAATCATGAATTGATGAAAATATTATATAACGCCATTATCAATTCGACTCTATACGTCAGAAATGAGTGAAATCGCAATGGTGGGGACAAGTAGCAAGCGTGAGATGGAGTTGAAACATATGTAATTCGCAGTGTGATTCTGACTTTTAATCGTTCAAACGCTTTCTCACATCGAACCAATAATTATCCAAGCCGGTTATTTTAGACATCCATCTTTCAAAATGGCTTCTTCAAAAGGAAAAATCGGCATTGTTGGAAGGTAACTCATATTATTGTACAACACATTTCCACTTACAATTTTACGTAAAAATTACAACATAATAATTGAAAAATTAAAAACGTGTTACTAATCTTGTAATTTTCAAAAACATTCTTAACAGTAAAAAAATAGTACTTCTAAAAAATCTCCAATCAATTGCAAGTTACGGAAAAATCCATGAAACTCGCATCATCTTCTTGCAACTATAATAATCTGACATTTCAAAAAATCCCCGTCACCTGCAATGTAATGAATAATTGCCATATTTCCAGTGGTTTGATAGGGCAAAGTTGGGCCATGTTATTCGCCAGCGTCGGCTATCAAGTCGACATTTTCGATGTTGTTAGCGAACAAGTTCCTAAAGCGTTAAAAAACATCCAAAAAGAGCTCGACTATCTCGAAAGTCAAGGAACTTTGCGTGGAAATTTATCAGCAAAACAACAACTGCAATTCATTAAAGGTTGAAGAAACATCCACATTACAATAAATCTGCTTCATCATCGTATTCAATTATAATCGGTATTATGCAAATCAGCAAGTTCCAGTTTGGCTGAATTGGCAAAGAACGCTCTGCTGATACAAGAATGCGTACCCGAAAATTTGGCCTTAAAAATAAAAGTTTACCAAGAGCTAGATACAGTGGTTGGCGATTCAACTATTCTGTCTTCGTCAACTTCAACATTTCGGCCTTCATTGATAAGCGAAAATCTCAAGCATCGCGAGCAAATAATCGTGGCACATCCGGTGATTATGAAAAAAGTTGCTTTTGCGTAATGATTCTTATCATCTTGTTGACTTGACATCGAGCGAGAATTATCGTGTTCATTGTTGTTCTACATCAACAAGTTGTGATAATTCGTTCGATCTTAAGGTTTCTGTTAATTTTTACAGGTGAATCCACCTTACTATGTTCCTCTGGTAGAGATCGTACCGGCTCCATGGACTCGACCAGAAATTCCGGATAAAGTCAAGGCCATAATGACGGAGATTGGCCAAACCCCAGTGCTTTTGACAAGAGAAGTTGATGGATTTGCTCTCAATAGAATCCAGTATTTTTTCATGATTTTATCAATAATTTTTATGTCGTCACTTGAA
This sequence comes from Platygaster equestris, assembly GCA_030522785.1. NCBI lineage: Eukaryota > Metazoa > Arthropoda > Insecta > Hymenoptera > Platygastridae > Platygaster > Platygaster equestris. The sequence goes on along the minus strand of JAPYZK010011778.1, from coordinate 4,729 downwards.
AAATTCAGTTTTCATCAATTATGCTATTTCTCTATAGTAAGAAAGACAAACCAGGACATTTTCCTTGACCCCCCCCCCCCCCCCTTTCCCAACGATTCCACCTCTGATTATTATTGATATTCCATAATTTTTTGAAATTGTCCGAATTTCAAAGATTCTAAAAATGTTTTGAATATAAAAAGTTTTCAAAATTTCCGAAATCTTCAAGATGTTGGAAATTCTCATACACTCAAAGGAAGATTTTTGAAAATTTTGAAGATTTTGAAAAATCTCAACATTCTTGAAGTTTCAACAATTTCAAAATAGTACAAATATTCAGGATTCACGAAACTTTCAACATCTTTTACATTTCTTGAATTTTTCAGAAATTCCAAGATTATCTATACTTTCGAAATGCTGAAAATTCTCGAAACTTTGAAAATTTTTGACATTTCCATTATTTCCAAGATCGTTAAAATTCTCAAGAATATATACATTTTATACAATATTTTCGTAAATTGAAAAATTCGCAAGATTTTCAAAATTCTTTAAATTTACGAAATCCCTCAAATTTGCGAGAATTCACAATAATTAAAACATGTGAAATTTTCGGAACTCTGAAAATTCTTGAAATTCTCACCATTTATTTGGAATTTCATAATTTTCTGGATTTCGAGAATTATCGCAATCATTAAAATTTTTGAATGATCGATATTTCGACATTATTTAAAATTTAAAAATTCTTAAAAGATCTAAACTTTTAAAAAATTTGAATGTTCTAAAAATTGTTGAAATTCTAAAAATTCTCGAAATCTTAGTGAACGTAAAAATTTTTCTGACTTTTTGCATTCTAAGACATTTACGGAATTTCTAAAATTTTTGATATTTCACAATAACGAAAATACCTCAAACTGTCAGAACTTCAAACATTCTCTAAATTCTCGTAACTTTTGGAAATTTCATAACTGTCAAATTTATAAAAGTTTTCGAAATTCTTAAATAATAAAAATATCAATAATTCTCGAAACTCAAAATTCTTGGAATTTCCATAATTTTCAAAATCAATAAAATTCTAAAAACTGTGGAAATTCCAGAAATCTTCGTAAATTTAAAAAATTCTCAAGTTTTTAAAAATCCTCAAAATTCACGAAATCCACCAAATTTCCGAAATTCCACAATAATCGAAAGACTCAAAATTTTCGAAACTTCAAAAATCCTGAAAATTCACATAATTTTCGGAAATTTCACAATTCTCTTAATTATAGAAATACTCGAAATTTAAAATTTGGAGATTTATTTTTAAATCCCACTCCACATAAATTCGAATTTCCATGTGAAATATTTCGTTTTTACATGTACTCGGTCAAAAATAGACATTTGTCGAAAAATACGGAAACCAGGGCAGCACACGAAAAATACAGAAATGTCCGTATAAATATGAACGTTTGGACACCCTATATTTCTCATACTATATCATCATACATTTCCCAAATTTGAAAGGCATTATTATACCATTTTCAAGTACTTCCATTTTCACACACTGCAATTTTGGGATTTTTGTTAAATTCTAGATTTTAAAACTTGTGCATTTCTGATAAAACATACTTATAGAATCTAAATTCTGTTTTAAATTTAAATTGTCCAATGCTTGTGGCATCTCCAAAATGTAATTGTAATTATAATTAAAAAGCAAAACCATCATTGCACAGGTATGCCATTTTAAATGAAGCTTGGCGGCTAGTAGCCGACGGTATTCTAAGTGCCAAAGACATTGATAAAGTAATGAGCGAAGGACTCGGAATGCGTTACGCTTTTATTGGACAATTCGAAGCAGCTCACCTTAACGCCGAAGGTGACGACAAACAACATCATCAAATTAATCCAACTCTAAATCAAGAAAACAATAGCAACAAAATCCAACATTTCCCTGGAAAACCACAATCAAAATTTCACGTGGTTCCTAATGGATTTTTTGCACAGCCATCTATGCTGGTGGGAAGACTTATTTTTCATTTATAATTTGCAGGTTTCAGCAAGTATTGCGAAACCTACCATAAAAGCATTTACGACACGAGCATGACTTTTGGAGCAGTTCCTAAATTCGAAGGCGAGGTCAAGAACAAAATAAACCAAGAAATGGAAGAGCTAGTTCCACTCAATAAACTGGGAGAACGGCGTATTTGGCGCGACATGGCTCTCACCAAATTATCATTACTCAAACAAGAACTGCATAAAAAAAAGCAGTGAAAATGAAAAGTTGCAAAAACAAATGAACAAGAGTTTGGCAAACTTTTTTAATCGAGTACTCTGAGGAGCTGTTAAATATTGCTTTTAAACATGCAGCAAATGTAAAATAAACCATTAATTGAAAATACTCCAAGGTTTTATTATTTTTATATACAGGACAAAGGTGGAAGATATCTACAGATAAACAAAAGTAGACGTGTGTTTTATGTAAACGATTTTATCAATGGTAGTAATAAAAATTATCGTTTACCACCGACACGTGGTGCAGCTTTCTGTTGTACTCGAGATGCTTTCTGCTTAGGAGCTTGCTTGGCTTTAGGTGGCGCCGCAGATTTTTTCGTCGCTTTCACTGCCTTTTTCTGTTCTTTGGCAGCCCTGTAACAACAAAATTCACAAACATTACATTTATAACATCACGAATGATTTATCGCTGTCATTATCGTAATCTTATGAAAAGTTGCGATAATTTAGTTGTACTACAATTATAATAATTGTATGGACCCGCAAAGCCAGGCAATGTAATTCAAAAAGTATATTCAATCCTGGGTGAAGCAGCCCTCCTGCTATTTACTCTGAGACATTCTGAAATCTGTCTCAATATAAAAACTTGGACAGAGGAACAGATGTCTAAGGTTTTTTTTTTCTTTCTGTCAATTGAATTATACAGTAATATTGAATGAAGAATAATGGGTATTTTTCATTTTTGACAATAAAAACCCGTTGTACTAGGGAATTAAAAGTACACACATCATGCTCACTTGCTTTTTCAAATCTCGATATTATTTTACTACAATAATACTTCTAAAATGTAAAGAACAGTAGATCAAAATTTGCTAATTAGAATTGAAATTTCCATTATTCTTATTGATAACAACACAAATGTACATTTTTTGACTAGGATGGTGTACTGGCAAAATTGTGTTTCCTAATAAACTCAAAAAATCAATACAATTTGAGCAAAAAGTGCAAACATGACTTTTAGCACAATATATATATTATTTACAATATTTTAAAAAATGATGCACTCACTTGATGGCTTGTTCTCTTTGAGCTTTTCTGATTTCAGGTTTCATGTTGCGCTTGGCCATAATGTCTGTCAAGGAAGCACCAACAATAGCACGTGTGGACTTTTGAGTCCTCCTTGTCCTTTTTTTCGACTGTTCTTCTTCCTGGCCCTTCTTGTGTTTGCGCCTGCAATCAACACATTACACAATCAAATTTTCAACAAATAATTCATTTTGACTCAATTCAAGTTTTTTATTGATATTGAAATAATTGACTTTGTTGGATAATTTACAACAAATCTGCCTCGGCATGCAGAATTGGGAAGAGGAACTGATTAAATCTAATAGAGGCTCATTTTATCAAATAGAGGTATGAAAAGATGTGAGACAAAAGGTTGACAATTGTTAAAAAATGAACGAATTCGTGCAAGTCCAAAAAAGTGAATGGAAATTGAGAATCCAATTTTTGCTACAATTTGAAAATAATATCAAATACTTTTGATTGTCAATGAGAGATCCTAGGTAAATATTTAAATTTTAATATTTATTATTATCATTATTATTAATAAAATATCATTAAAATTTAATATTAAAATTAAAATGGCAGAGCTTTTCAACATGTAGACAAACAAACCATTCATGTGTGATTTAAATCACCTACTATGTATAAAAAGCAATTGAATAAGAATTTTTACCTGTAGAGAACCGTCCATGTCACTTTCCTCGGGTTCCTCTTCATCAAATGTGCGGCAGCACATTTCGAGTTAAGGAAGGTGTAGGACTGCGAAAAAATAATTGAGGTTATGTTTTGATGTCAAAATCAGTACGCGTTGGTCTTTCAACTACACCAAATACACTGCACTTCGTGATCAATCCGGTGATTGCCTGAGTGTATCAATTTTTCGCGAATCTTAAATCGAATCGAAAATTTGAAATTTACCTTGCCGTCCACTTTGACCATTGTTTTGCCATGGCCGGGGTATATTTTGAACCCCGAATAACAGCACAATCCTATCCTGAAAAGAAGCCCAGGAATGTAGTCTTATGAAAATGAGAAAAGCAATGGAAGAGGAATTTTACGCATTTTCCGAAGGATTTCTTCATTTTGCTTGGATTATTTTGGCTTATTTCTCTCATTTTTACTTACTTCATTTTTCTGAATGACGAAAACTCAAGGCGAAGCAGGAGATAGAAAAAGACAGAAAAAGAAAGAAAATGGCAGACAGTGTTGCCAGATCATCCCAGATGGTTTGAGCACTGATCTGTAATATACACTGGATAGCTGATTCCTATTCTCCCACCACCAATTCTCTGATTCCAATTGGACGCGCCATTTGTAGGTATTGGGACAGGACATGCGTGCTAAAGCAGCACGACATTTAAATTTACACCGGGTAAACAGCTGATTTTGAATTTCGCGCTGCTCTATCGCGCATGTCCTGTCCGAATACCTACAAATGGCCGACCAAGAACATTGTATCATATATCTATATATATAT
>JAPYZK010011763.1:0-11324 GCA_030522785.1 Platygaster equestris | reverse complement strand
TTTTCCCATCCAATTCCAATCTGAATCTACATTAGTAAAATTCAATCGATCTATATGTAGCGAATTTCCAGCTACTGATTCGAGTCAGTAAAAATTTCATTGCCAAATCAGTAGGATCAAATATCATTATTATTAATTTTTATTAGTATTATTCATATTTATATTATAATTATTACATATTTCATTATTAATTATTACAGTGATTAATCATCACTATGATTAATTAATTGATTAATAGTGAATAATTAATCATTAATAATTAATAATAGTATTATAATAATTATTAATATTCCATAATTCATTTTAATTATGAATTTATTTATTTATTTATTTCATTATCAATTATTATAGTGATTATTAATCACTATGATTTATTAATTAATTAGTAGTGCATAATTAATCATTAATGATTAATAATAAAATTATAATAATTATTATTCATATTTCATAATTCATTTTAAGTATTAATTTATTTATTTATTTATTTCATCATGAATTATTAGAATGATTATTAATCACTATGATCAATTAATTATTTAATATTGAACAATTAATAATTAATAATTAATATAAATTAATAATTCATTTTAATTATTAATTCATTTATTTCATTTTGAATTATTATAGTGATTAATAATCATTATGATGATTATAATAATTATTATTATATTATAATATATTATTATATATTATATTATTTTTAGTATTTATTAAGTATTATGATAATGTATAATATCATAATACTGGATAAATATTATTATACTCATATTATTATAATCAAATTAATTATTTCAATATTTTACAATTTTACCAAAATGAGTAAAATCGAACTAATCGAAATTAAAAAATTACATCGATTCAAAATAGTGGCCAAAAATGCACTATCTGTTAATTATTCCCTATTAATCAAGATTAAAAATAATCAGTTCATACGATCTTTTTGAAAAAAATTAAAAAATGGTTGAAGAATCGACTATAAAAATTATCAATTCGTTTGATAAATTTCTTCGTGAATTTAGGCAAAGATTCCCCACGTACCAATTTACATTTTTTCGTCCAGAAGTATCGGATTTCAGTTGGATGAGCGAAATAAGAAATCAAGGCGACCAGCACTTATCAGTATTGACGAGGCAGAAAATTTGCGGCGCGGATTTGCCGAGTTAATCCGAGCGGGTCGATTTTCGCGGGGGAAAGGGGGAATTAAGTTCGGGCTCGGAGGAACACCTAGCTAATTAAGATTGGAGCATTTCAACGTTTTTCCCATACGCGCGGGGGCCCAATAAAGTCGGTGACATACGGTCGGTTCGCTAGGCTTATGGGATCGTTTAATTAATATCGGCTGCGGCGACCACCTCAGGCGTTTTTCGATATTCTGAAGAAGATTCTCGGGTTTTTTTTCTCGCGAATCGGGCAAATTTTGAGCGATTTTGGGGGAGGGAGGAAGGTGGATTTTATTTTGGTGGGATCCGAGTTGCGCGAAAAACCCCAAAAAACCATAAAAATTTATGTTCATAACAAAGAACGACTACTGCAGGTTAGGTTAGGTACTTTAGAAACCCAGAAATTTTTATGGTTTTAGTAACCGGAATTTTAGGGATGATTTTCAAGTTTGTTTTTGATGGTTTCGAGTTTTTGTTCGAGGTTTCGTGATTATTCATTCATTATATTTATTCATCTCATTTAAATTATTTTTTTATTATATTATTATATTAACTCTCATAACCAACGATGGACATTTTTTATTGAGTTTGTTTTTGATGATTTTAAAGGAATTTTTTTCTCATTTCGGGGGATTTTTGAGATCATGTAGAAATTTTGGGTGATTTTCCAGATATTGATCATTTTTTCGGGATTTTGGGAATTTTTGATAATTTCCATTAATTTTCGAAGATATCGGAAATTTTTTTTTTTTTTTTCATTGTCGAAAATAATTATATGTTTCGAGGAATTTTGGTCATTTTGATTGATTCATGAGATTTTATGAAAACTGTTTCGTAATTATTCATTTATTATATTTAGTTAACTCATTTAAATTATTTTTTTATTATATTATTATATTAACTCTCATAACCAATGATAGACAATTTTAATGTATTTTGTTTTTGATAATTTTGATGAACTTTTGTTCTCACTTCGGGAGTTTTTTGAGATAATGTAAAAATTTCGGATGATTCGCAGAAAATTTATACTTTGATCGAAATTTTGGGAATTTTCGCTGATTTGCATGAACTTTCGGAAATATAAAAAAAATTATTCGGTTTTTTATTGTCGAAAATAGTCTGAAGTTTCGAGGAATTTTCATGATTTTTCTCTTTTTACGAGACTTTGTAAAAAAAATTTTGTAATCATTTATTTATTACATTTATTCATAATATTCCAATTTCAAATTAATTTTGTTTGACGATTTTGACAAATTTTGTTCTCATTTCGGAAGTTTTTTGAGGTCATGTAGAAATTACCAAAAAATTTTTTTAAATTCGATAGTTTTTCCTAGATTACAAAATTTTTCGATAATTTGCATTAATTTTCAGTAATATCAAAAAAATTGTTCGGTTTTTCATTGTCGAAAATAATCTGAAGTTTTGATGTATTTTCATGATTTACCTCAATTCATGACATTTCATAAAAACATAATTTCGTTATTCTTCATTTATCATCTTTATCAAAAATATAGAAAATGATTTATTAATTTACTATAATAATTTTCACAACCCAGCGAAAATGTTTTCTCAAAAACCCGACTTTTGTGTGTCACTCCGGTCCCATTGTCCATTCGCCGGTCGCGCGATTATGAAAATCTACGAATAGTCCAGAAAAGGAGGTAGAGAGTACGAAAAAAAAGGGTTAGTCGGGCTTGTCCGGAGCACTTGTTCGCTGTCTTCGCTTATGTCGCGCGTCCACCCACGTTTGCCCGCGATATGGATGCGAGCATTTAGCTGGCAGGGCACGCCGGCGATTCTTAATCGTTGCCTCGGAATGTCTATCTACCTCCCACGAGGAAGAAACCGAGAACAAGTGAGATCACTCGTATCGTGTGGCCGAAATCGTAACATTGATTTTTCCTCTTCCGATCGTGATCGAGATTCTAAAGATTCTAGATCAGGTTCAAGTAGTTCCATTATGATCGACTTTCTCGAGGCTGAATCCAAAAAGCTTTCAAAATTGGAAATTTATTGAGTTATGTGCGGCATTTTTTTGAATTCCCGAATTTTTAGTCTCAGTTACCAAATTTGACGAATTTTTGAAATGAATTCAGAAATTTCTAGAGTATCAATTTTTTTTCTAACAATTGGCATTTTTTGGAATTTGATTTTCGAACTCGAAAATGGATTTTGGAGAGAATAATTACGGTTTAAAATTTTTGAAATTTTTTATTTATCAGATTATGTTAATTAAGCTTTTAAAATTGGAAATTTATTGAGTTATGTGCGGCATTTTTTTTAATTTACAAATTTTGAATCTCAGTTAACAAATTTGGCAAATTTTTGGAATGAATTTAGAAATTTCTAGAGTATCAATTTTTTTTCTAATAATTGGCATTTTTTGGAATTCGATTCTCGATTTCGAAAATGGATTTTGAAGAGAATAATTACAGTTTAAAATTTTTGATATTTTTTATTCATCAGATTATTTTAATCAAGCTTTCAAAATTGGGAATTTATTGAGTTATGTGTGGCATTTTTTTGAATTTCTGAATTTTGAGTCTCAGTTAACAAATTTGACAAATTTTTTGAATGAATTCGGAAATTTTTGAAGTATCAACTTTTCTTCTAATAATGAGCATTTTTTGTAATTTGATTTTCGAATTCGAAAATGGATTTCGAAGAGAATAATTACAGTTTTGAATTTTTGAAATTTTTAATTCATCAGATTATGTTTGAATGCTGAAAGTTCTCAATTTACGAAATTTCTAGATTCGTATATATTTCGTAAATTTTATGATTGAAATTTGATTCTGGAGGTTTTTGAACTTTAACTACATAATTACGACATTTTTATGCAATATTCAAATGACTGTAGATTTTGAGTGATTCGATTTCTTACGTTGTTTTTTGTGCTTTTGTTCATTTTGCGTGATTACATAAGCGGTGTCATCATGTCCACGTTCTCTTTGCATGCACGAAATCGTGATGTCACTGTTTAGGAAACATTTGTTGTAATACCAAGCTTCTTCGAAAACTCTGTGATTATTCAGAGGATCGAATGACTGAAGAAGACGAATTTACAAGCTCGAAGGTGATTTGGATTTGATCCAATGGTGACGACAGTTAATACACTAAAATATTTCGTATTATGTATTGAAATAATAGGAAAATTTTTTATCTTGTTCGATGATTATAAAAGTTTATTTAGTCATCGAAAAATTTCTCCAACTTTACATTTATCCAGAAACTGTTATACTTTCGGCTATTTTTGTGTGATTTTTTCGGTTTTCGAAAATATGTATGTAAAATATGTTTCAATCCCTATCAATTCTACACATTTTACGAAGTCATCAATAAATTTTCTCCAATTTGTAAAAATTTTTAAACAAAACTGTTATACTTTCTTTTATTTTTGTCATTTTTAATGATTTTCAAAAATCCGTAGAATGAAAGTTTTCAATGCTCAATTTTAAAAAATTTTTAAAAATTCCCCAAGAAATTCAATCCCTAGCAGTTCTACACATTTTATTAAGTCATTAATAAATTTTCTCCAACTTGCCGAAATTTGTGTCCAAAACTGTTATATACTTCCTTTTATTATTGTCATTTTCAATGATTTTCAAAAATCCATAGAATACAAATATTCAGCTGTTCCTTATCTAATAAACTCAAATTTCCAAATTTTTCCAAAATTTTTCAAGAAATTTAATCCCCATCACTTCTACATAAGTATCAGTCATCGAAAAACAAATTTCATCAATTCCCCTAAATTCCCCCCAAATCGCTATAATAATTACTGTTATTTTCGTAATTTTTTTAATTCTAAAAAATACACAAAATACACATTTTCTACATTCCTCCATCAAACTCACTATTTCCAAAATGTTTCCGAATTCCTCAAAAATTCAAATCCCAATCAATGATAAAAATACAAAATATACCCTCAACCCTAAGAAAACCTTAAATCTACCACTGACAATTATCACACAAATGGACAAATGATATGGACAAATGACAATCATGAATTTAAGCTGTATTTTTTCGTAATGATCAAAGTTTTGGTCTTCGTGAAGAAAAAGTTCCACGATCCGTGAGAATGATGCGGGGTATCGAAGCGGAGCGCGTTTTTTGAGGGACCGAAGTCCGAAATCACGTCGACGCGTTGACGTAACAACTGTGCCCGAGTTGAGCCGAGATCGAGATCGGACGGACGGACAATGACAAGCACACGACGTCCTCCGTGGGGCATTTCAACGATCTGGTCCCTAATGAAGCCATTTTGGGCTCGGAACCACCATTGTCTTCCAGATGGAAGGAAGCTTATCGCTCGATCTCCCTATATCGTCTTCCATAACGTCATTTACGTCCGTGTCGAAGCGTCTTTTAACTACTGTAAAACCCGTTTTTTCAGGACTTTTTCCGAGGTTGCAATAATATATTGCCCGAGGCAGTTACGTCCCGGAAATTCGGGTAATTAGGGACAGAAGTCGCTGTTAGAGAAGGAACGAAAAATTGTTCATTTGCGGAATGGATGATTGTTTATGGAGAATTTTTTGAAGTTTGAACTGTATTATTTTTTTTTGTCCTTCGATTTTTTTAGTTCTGGGAGAATTTTGGAGTTTTTGGAGGTTTTGACGATTTTTTGAGAATTTTGAATTATTTGTGGGAATTTGAATTTTTTTGGGAAGTTTTGGAATTTTTTATTCTGCATTTTGAGTGGTGACTTACAAATTTTGGAAAATTAAACATTTTAACTATTTTCTTCAAAATTTCTGGTGAATTTCGGAATTTATGAGTGGATTTCGAAATTTCGACGAATTTTTAGAAGAGAATTTTCGAAGTTTGGATGGTATCAATTTATTTTGTCCTTTGGTTTTTTCATTTTTTGGAGAATTTTGGAGTTTTTGGAGGTTTCGACGATTTTTGGAGAATTTCGAACATAATTTGTGGGAATTAGGATTGTTTTTCAGAAGTTTTGGAATTTTTGATTTCGAAATTTGAGGGATGACTTACAAATTATAGAAAATTGAACATTTTTACCATTTTCTTCGAAATCTTTGGTGAATTGCGGAATTTATAAGTGGATTTCAAAATCTCGACAAATTTTTAGAAATTCTGAATAAAAATTTTAATGATCGTTTACAGAGAATCTTCAAAATTCGAGCGATATGAATTTTTTTTCCTCCTTTGATTTTATTCATTTGAAATAATTTCGAAGTTGTCAAAGATTTTTGATATTTGTTCAGAAATTTCGAAAATTTTGTAGGAATTTCGATCGTTTTTTGGAAATTTTGGAAATTAGAACCGAAATTTTGACGAAGTACCTACAAATTATAGGAACTTTAACATTTTCACCATTTTCTCAAAAATTTCTGGTGAATTTCGGAATTAACGAGTGAATTTATAAATTTCGACTAATTTTCAGAAATCCTAAACAACATATGGATGATAATTCATGGAAAATCTTCAAAGTTTGAACTCTATCAATTTTCCCATCCTTTGATTACATACCTCCTGAAAGAATATCGAAGTTTTTCAAAATTTCAACAATTTTTTAGAAATTTCAAATAATCCGTATAAATCCCAATACATTTTCAAAAGTTTTGAAATTTCAACTTCGAATTTTCAGAAACTACCTACCTTACACAAAATCCAAAATTTTCACCAGTTTCCCGAAAATCTCTGACAACCGTCGGAATTTACGAGCGAATTTCAAAAATTCGACTCATTTTCGAAAACTCTCACCAATTTCAGCTCTCCCACCAGATTATGGAAGCTAATTCTAACCCCAAGTATAAATATTTCTGGTTACTACCGAGTTGTACAGAAAACCCCCCCAAAAACCATAAAAATTTCTGGGTTTCTAAAGTGCCTAACCTAACCTGAAGTAGTCGTTCTTTGTTACGAACATAAATTTTTATGGTTTTTTTGGGGGGTTTTCCGTGTAACTCGGAACCCACCATTTTTCTCTCTTCCAAAAAATTGCCCGAGGACCGAATTTTCGATCCTTCGTCACGTTTTCGGAGACTCGACGAAACAATAGATCGCGACGTTTGCGTTAAGACCGAATTTCGTGGTCGTTGAGAAGAGTGAAAGAAAGGGATGGTTCGAATCGCGTTACGTGCCGCGTATACGACCACACATCGTAGCGCAGCGGGGCGCCCCGGGTGTAGGCTATAGCGGGATTGCCGCCACGAGATATCAGACATTATTAAAACTACATAAACACCGCGAGGTAAAACGCGAGTTATAACCCAGGAGGGCTGTGAATTAAGTGGGAGCGACGAGAACCCGTACGAAAGATGCACTCTCGTGACTCGTATTATTCGAAGGCCTAAAGCATTCGTATTTACTTCGTTTTTCGATAACTTTGAAGGACTCGAGTGAAAAAATGAGTTTTTCTACGGAGGTTTGAAGATTTCTATACACTTTCGTATGTTTTTGGACTATTTAGGGGTTTTTTGAAATATTTTAAATGTCTTGGAAGTTTTTCGTGATTTTTTTCGAAGTACGTACAAATTCAGAACAAATTCAATTTACGTCGTTTTTCGATAAATTTGGAGATGTCAGGTAAAAAAATGAGCTTTTTTACGGAGATTTAAAGATTTTCTACATTTCCGTATATTCTTTGGATTATTTAGAGATTTTTTAATACTTCAAATGTTCTGTAAATTTTTCTTGATTTTTTTTCAAAGTACATACACATTCAATTTACTTCGTTTTTCGATAAATTTGGAGATGTCAAGTGAAACAATGAGCTTCTTTACGGAGATTTGAAGATTTTTATACACTTTCGTATGTTTTTTGGACTATTTCGGGATTTTTGGATATTTTAAATGTCCTGGAAGTTTTTCGTGATTCTTTTTGTAGTACGTATAAATTCAATTTACTTCGTTTTTCTATAAATTTGGAGATGTAAAAGGAAAAAATGAGCTTTTCTACGGAGATTTAAAAATTTTTTGTACGCTTTCGTATGTTTTTTGGACTATTAAGGAATTTTTCGATATTCCAAATGTCCTGGAAGTTTTTCGTGATTTTTTTCGAAGTACGTACAAACTCAATATACTCCGTTTTTCAATAACTTTGAAGGACTCAAGTAAAAAAATGAGCTTTTCTACGGAGATTTAAAGATTTCCATACACTTTCGTATGTTTTTTGGACTATTGAAGAATTTTTTGAAATATTTTAAATGCCCTGGAATTTTTTCGTGATTTTTCTCGAAGCACGTACAAATTCGATTTACTTCGTTTTTTGACAAATTTGGAGATGTCAAGTGAAAAATGAGCTTTTTTACGGAGATTTGAATTTTTTGATTTTAAAAACATTCTTCGATCTTATGGATTCCGAACTCTCAAAAAAACGAACATTCATAAAATTTCCCCATTTTTTCCTCTCGGAAGAAAAAACCAGGAAAATCGTCAGATATTTGATTGACGCAGGCATAAAATTCGCGCGAATGTTTATATCTCGCGCGCGCGCAATAAAACACGATATTTTTCGGGCGACGTTGTATTTTACTGTCCGCGTTTTATTGAATATTTTTAACGGTCCCCGTGACGTCCCACTGGGACTTGATGAAGCGATTATCCCCAGGCGCACAATTATCTGGACAGTGTTGTATCCAGGGACGTTATTTACACGATTCCGAGCGGTCCCGAACTTCGGCCCCCGTACGTGCGGTAAAATATACACTTTCGAATACTTTTCAACGCGAGCCTTAATTTCGTGCCCGAATTATTTATGTCGTATAAAAAATCTCTATCCTCTCGGAAGTCGATTTTATCGCCCTTAGATGTTAAAAAAGTGACTCGGATCAGGGAAATAGCGGCGAAAGAATGACATTATTGAAATTTCAGGAAAATGATCCACCAGTGGATAGAAGAATTCGAGGGATTTTTGTGGAATTTGGATAAAATCTTTTTTTGGGAAAAAATAAATAATTTGAGATCGTTTACTTCGAGATTTCTTTTAATTTCAGAGTCATTGAAATTAGATCGAGGAAATTCCAAATTTTTAATTTTGCATGAATTTTTACGTACTTTGAAATGAATCGCGAAAAACTTTGGGACATTTTGAATATTCAAAAGTTTCTGAATAGTCTGAAAAACGTAAGTGTACAAAAATTTTTATCTTTCGGAAAATGTATTTTCAAGATTTCAACAATTTTTAAAATTTCGAAGTTTTACGCAAGTTTTAAACATTCTGGGATTTCACAATATTTTCAGAATTTTTGAAATTACGCGAATCTTACGAATTTCTGACATTTCGAGAAACTTAATAATTTGTAATCTTTTCAATATTTCAAGATTTTTAATAATTTTGAACATTTTCAGCATTTCAAGATTTTCAACAATTTTGGGAATTTTCAGAGTTTGGAGGATTCCGAGAATTCACGAGTTTTTAGGAGTTTGAAAATTTTTAGAATTTCAGCAGTTTTGAAAATTTCGAAGATTTTAACAAGTTCTAATCTGGAAATTCACGATATTTTCATAATTGTTGAAATTACGCGAATTTTACGAATTTCTGACATTTCGAGAAACTTAATATTTTGTAATATTTTTAACATTTCAAGATTTTCAACAATTCTGAAAATTTCTTAAGTTTCAAGTATTTAGAGGATTTTTGAAGTTACTGGAATTTGAAAAAGTTCAAGAATTTTGAAATTTTCGTAAATTTCAGAGATTTTTAAATGTTCCGAAAATTCTAAAAATATACAATATTTTCATAATTCTTAAAATCACGAAAATTTCACGAAATATTTACAACTTGATAATTTGTAACATTTTAAGGTTTTCAACAATCAAGAGAATTCCGAAAGTTTTCAGTATTTTGACGATTTTCAGAATTGAACGAATTTGATAAATTTCAGAGATTCAATAGTTCCAAAAATCTTGAGAACTGAGGCAGTTCTCGAATTCTTGAAATTTTTAAAATTCTACGAATATCTTAAATTTCGAAGAACTTTACTTGGAACATTTTTCATATATTTCAAGATTTTCGACTATTAAGAGGCAGAATTTGATAATTTTTTTGTTCGGATTTAACTTAAAATGATGAAAAACGAATAATGTATGCTATTTCTCGCGCGAAATTGCTGCAAAAACTCATGTTTATATTTAAGAAATCTGCAACCCAACTGCAACCTTCAAAAGTTGCATCCTCTTTGTCAGGAACATTGATCGAAGATTGTTTCTATCCTGTACGAAAATGTGCTTTTCGAATTGAAGAAAAGACGTTACAAGATGTGTCGTCCCACTCGCTCTGGGTGCACACATGTTAACAGGACTCGGAAACTTTTATTAATAAAGATAAATCAGAGGCGCCCCGCGGATGAAGTTGTCGAGGAGGCCTCGGGAAGCGCGCGTGCACGATGTTGAGGAAGAGAGCGACTCGGTTTTACGAGCGATGCCCACAATGTCGCCTCCTCTCCTCCTCTTTCCTTTTGTGCCTTTTATCTTTTATCTTTCTTTCGTCCCCTGCCCCCCCCCCCCCCACACTCTTTATTTCTTGCCGGCTTCGTCCACAACTCACTCTTCATATTATTCTTCGACGATGTAAGCGCGTGCACGCCCGAAATATTTATCGACCTGGATCTTGCATGTACGTACACTCGGGAACAGGCCATTTGATGTATCGAGATTTCGATCTGATCACGTCTTTTGTGGGATTTTGGGTGGGGCGGGGGGTTGGGTGAATTTAGAGCATTTGAGAGAATTTGTTTGGGGTTTTGGAGGGTTGTGGAGAAATTGGTGGGGGTGTGGGGAGTTGGGGTTTTGTTTTTTTTTTTTTTTTTTTTTTTGAGTGGTGGAGAGGTGGATGTTTTTGAAAGTTTTGACGTTTTTTTATGGTTTTCGAAGTTTTTGGGGTTTTGGTGAAAAAATTGTAGTTTTAGTTTTTTTAGTTGAATTTGGATTTGTTGATTTTGAGATTTGGATGTTCGGGCGTCTGGAAATTTTGGAATTTTGGGAACACATCCAATTTTTGGAGTAGGTCAAAATGTACATGATTTACGAGTTTTTTCCATTTTTTTTCTTTCTGAATTTTTCAAGACTCGAATTTTTTGGAATTAACGAATTTGCCAACATTTCATGGTTTTTTGTATTTTTGAATGAAATGAACGATTTTTCGAAATTTTATAACATTTTTTGATCTTTTACAATTTTAGATACTTATAGAATA
>JAPYZK010011759.1:0-13949 GCA_030522785.1 Platygaster equestris | reverse complement strand
TCCTCGAGCGTGGAGATTGCCACACTCGCTACGCTTGTGAGGCAATCTCCACGCTCGAGGAATCTCCTTTTTCTCCCAGTAGTCGCACAATATACTATTTCTTCACTTTAACTTCAAAATTGGTACTTTAAGTGAATTTCTTAGTCGTAACGAACTCCACTCTTTCAGTGGATTTACCTTTTTTGTACTGCATTCGCGATGGGCACTTAAATTTCCGCGCAAATTTAATTTCAGCAGTGTCATCCGGTGCAGAATACGAAACTGTAGCTAATGTGAGGGAAATGATAAATAAACAACACATAAAAATTGATCAATATCAATATGATGTTATATTAACTATCTACGAATAGATAACTCGTTATTATAAACTAATTACGCTAGATAAGACCTACACATTCTGATTTATTACGAATATTGATAGAAGTTCAACTATATTTTTCAAATCTCACGAGGTTTTTTTCTACTCCACCAAAACGCTACTGCTACGGTGGAGTTTAAGTGGAGTTTCGATGGAGTCCGTTACGACTTGGTTTCCGGCCACCGTTAAGAAAAGTACTGTGTTGTGCACGCTGGCAATTGTCGATTTTGACGAAATGATTGCGGCACGAGCCGAACATTCCATCAAAATCACCAATGCCAGCTTGGACAACAATGTATTAACATGCGACTATTGGTCGACGGAGAATATACCACTCGCGTGTTACTGTACTCGCTACGCTCGTGCAGCAAATTCCCCTTCATGGAATCTTCTCCTTCTCCCACTAGTCGTACAATATACTATTCCGGGTGAATGTAAAGTTCAAATGACTGGGAATGAACGAAAGGGGGGCCTGCCCTTGATTACAAGCTGCACAGTGCATAACTTCGGGAATCGCGCTTCATAATAAACTTCTGGACATGTTATCCGCGCCGGCAAAGTGCAAAGAACGCTGCAGCTAACAGCGGCATTTCATTTGCATCGTTGTTACAGAGGATGTTGTATTTTGTGGGGTTTCCCGGAATCGGGAATAATGAAGCTGCATGGTGGACATTCTCTTCATCGCTGCAACGCGAAGCGTTACATTCTTCCCGTTTCACAATTCGGGACGTCAAAGGTAATCGAGAGCCTTTCCGAAAATATCCGGGAAATTAGGTCGTGAAATGCGGAACGAGCTTTATCGAGATCCGACAGCATCGAGTGTCACTTGAATCTTGTAAGTTTTCCTTTATAAGACTTCTCGCAGCGATTACCAGCGAAAGCTTGTTTTTGCACTTGAATAACCTGAGAAACCCCTCCAATTATAGAACGATTTATCTTCGATCAGGAAGAAAACTGGGGAGGAAAACTCGATCCTTATGGAAGCTATATTTCTTTCTCCTCCTCCTCCTCCTCCCACGTCGGAGGAAAAGCTGGAACAAGTCAAGTACGCAGCGGAATCTGGATATAAGTTTTTCCCTCGCGAAATTCCATCTTCGAGTAATGGAACGCAAACAGGTATTGTTTAAAATTGCCTTCACGGTCCGGAAACCGAGTTTCCCGAGGAATACACGACATTTTTTTAAGTGGAGCTTTTCCGGAAAATCCAAAACACGAGCTGGTCTTTATGAGAACGTCGGGGTGCAGGAGATTATGATAGCCGACCTTCGTAAATATGTCAGGACGCTGGAATAACCTCTTAAAGCAATTTACGGATTATTAGAGACGCGACGTCGACGTTGAGGGACAATATTGTCTTATCATCAAAAAGAGCGTATAGTATATTATGCACCTTGGGAGAACAAATTTTTTTATGGCGAGCGCGAATTTGTAAGCCGGGGCGAAGCCGAGGACTAAAGTCGCATGAGTCGGTCACATGATCAGAAACGGAAAAAATTATCATTACACTAGTTGTAGAATGTACTATTTTTATACTTGAACTCATCTTGAATTTGACCAAACACTCACATCTAATAGACATTGGGACATGAATGGCTCAATCCTGAGACGAGAAGTATATGACTACTTACTGTCAACTGAGCGCAAAGCAACGAATGAGTACGTTGCCGTCAAGAAAGATACCGATTGGAACAGTTCTGCTCGTCTTGTTATCATTCAATGATGAAAAATGATGAAGCAATGGTACGTTGTGTAACAAGTGCGCAAAATAAGTTATTTCGTGAGTGTAAAGTTTGGAACATGAGACGGAGGCGAACGCACAACGAGGCGAAGGAGAACGCGCGAGACGTAGGCGAATGCACGAGCGTAGCGAGTGCGTGCAGCCGAAGTCGAGTTCGTGCGCCGAAGTCGAGTGCGTGAGCCGGAGTCGAGAGTGTGCTAGCCGAAGTCGAGTGTTTCAAACTTTACACTCATGGGCTAACCTATCTTGCGCACTTGTTGCATACAGTGCTTTTCTTACAAATGCACAAAGATGGCGCTTTTGAGTGCATGTAAAATTAAAATGGAAATTTTCAAAAATTTTTGAAACATTAAATTTTCTAGAAGTTTTAAAATTTTTGAAATATTCGAAAATTTCAAAGATCTTGAAAATTTTTGAAAATTTATGATTTTCTAGAAATTATGTTTATTTTTGAAATTTTTGAGCATTTCGAAAATTTTAAAACTTTGCTGAAATTTTGGAAATTTTCGGAAATATTTGGAAATTAGGAGAATTTTGTAAATTTTCGGAAATTTGTCTAATAGTCTAAATCGTCTGTCTAAATTTTGACGAAAGTGACTTGAAAGTATCGTATGGGCGTCTCTCCCCTGCTTAAAAGAAACCATTCAATCCAATTCACGAATAGGTCAATTCTATGGAGGCATTAAATTTCATTGGATTCACTGAATTTTTCAAAAAACTTTTTTATAAAAAATTTTTTCAACATTATAAAAAATATGCAAAAATTTTTCTAACCTTTTTTGGATCATTTTGCTAATGCATATACCATTTTTCATCAGTTTATGAGGCTCTAGCTCAAATTTCGTTTCGAGAGAAATTCAAAAATTTTTCGGAGGCAGCGGGATTTGAACTCGCGACCTTTGCAACAGAAATCCGATAGTCAACTTTTTTTTTCATCAAAGCTATGTCAATTTGGATGCTTATTTTCAATTTGAGTTGAAGAATTTCCAAATCCTATAAAGTCATATGTTTTTACGTTTTTTAATTGCTAAAAAACGTTACGAACAAGATTTTCTATTTCCTCGTGTAATAAAAACGTGTCAAATATTACTGTACGAAAAATTCCTTATATCAGGAAAGTTTTTTTTATAAAAATATAAAACTTTTCATAAAAATCGCGAAGTTTTCATGAAAAAGAAAGTTTTATGAGAAAATTTGGAGGCTTTTAATCGTTTTTATGAAAAAACACACGAATTGTATGAAATTTTGCCAGATTTTACAAAAAAAATCTTTCTCATAAAGTTTTTATAAAACCATTTATAAAAATCAAAAATTTTATATAACTTTCATAAAATCGACCTTATAAAAAACGAATTTTTATGAATAATTCACTGATTTTATAAAAATGTTGCCTGTTTAATAAAAACTACAACAATGTCCCCTCATAGAGTTAACCTATTGGTAAATTAGATTCAATTATTCTTATTAATTAGATTCTTTCAAACAGGGTCTATCTTCTCGAGTGTCTACAAAACTGTTTTCAAACAGTCTTAGAACTATCTTGAGCTTCCTCAAGTCACACAGGAGGTTAAAGTAACCCAACCTTCGCGAGAGTATGCTGAAAGTTTCTTTTAACCCCTACATTTTGATGAAAGTGTCTTTGAAGTGTCTTAAACTTTGCTGACTCGTAAAGAACTGCTTTCCGATTAATCAGAGTCCTAGTCAATCAGACCTCTGATTCATCATCAATTAATCGCAGCTCCAAAATCCGGCATGTCTCGTTCAATCTACTTTGTTATTTCCAGTTCGCAGACTTACAAAACGGTCATTATCGCACAACTCTGAAAATGATTGGTCATCTCGAAAAATATCAAAAGTTTGCCTTGTCATCATTCTATAACAACTACCAAAAAAGTTATCATTAAAAACATATATATTATCAAAGAAGACACACGACTCTGAAAATGATTCTGTATCTTTGAATGATGTTTAAATTTCGTCTTGTTATGACAAACATCATCAAAGAAAATGACATTATCAAAGACGAAAGAATGATGATACAAAATGAGGAAACATCCCTAAAGAAGATACACGACTCATTTGAATGGTACTGGATCTTCTTTAATGATGTTTCTCCATTTTTTGATCATCATTCTTTTGTATTTGAATTCTGTCATCTTCCCTGATGTTTTTCATACCAAAAGGAACGTTTAAAATCATTTGAATGTATTACAAACTCATTTTCAGACTTATGTATCTTCCTTCACGATATCTCCATGTATTTCGTATAAAATACATTTTGTGATAGTGGTCATACGATTGCGTATCTCAATGATTTCAATCGTTATCGAGAGAAATCTTCTCAATTTCACTGAACAACATCGTCGCACTCTATCTCATCGCCATCAATAGAATCGAAGTGCATAGTGGTTGTAGCCCGTAATTTATAGTACCTTCGAATGTGCCCATTCTGTGACGGCATATTTGAATGACAATGAGAGGGGACTCGGTTTCTTCAGCAAAACCTCCTCCTCCCACGTAATCAATAGCACAGGCATTTCTACTGAATGGACTTCACCATTCCCGCACTTTCCACGCCTACCCAACTCTCTAGTATTGATTACTACGTGAAAGGGGTGGGCTCCATCGATCCGACCAGCTGTGATACGATTCATTCATGAGTTTCGTCTTTTCCCCTGAATTCATGAAATTTCATCCCGCTTTTCTCTGGCTGCCTTCCAAAATTTTTCGATCATTCAAGCATCGAGTCACTCGTTTCGTCATCCGTCTTATCTGTGTGTTTTTTTTTTTTTTTGTTTTCATTGGAATCGTAATATTTTTATGGGGCTGTAATCACCCCTGGATTCTTATCAAATTTGGTAAATGGTTTTTTGAATTCTCCTTTTATTAAATTCGTGGAACAGTACATTGTTTTGCAAGCTGGCATTGGCGATTTTGACGAAATGAAGGGTTGTGGCACGAGCCGAAGGCAAGTGCTGCAATCATTTCGTCAAAGCCGACAATTGCCAACGTGCGCAACACAGTACTTTTCTTCACGATGGCCGAAAAATACACTCAAAGTGCCAATTTTGAGGTCAGAGTGAAGAAAGTGATAGTATATTATGTTTCAAAGGGCAACAAGTTTTATTGTACGAATGCGAGTTTATATTCCGAGGCGAAGCCGAGGAATAATGCGAGTTTATATTCCGAGGCGAAGCCGAGGAATATAATCGTATGAGTCCAAAATAACTTTTTGCCCTTTGGAACATACGATACTTTATACACCGAATGCAATTAAAAAGTTTTTTGGGCCCGAGCAGGCCAATAAAGGACCGTTTATTGCACTGAGGTGTATAAAGATATCTTAATAGCTCGCTTCAAAGCGCTACAATTCTAAGCTCTTTATGGAAGCTCATGTGTTTTGTCGGTTATTTTTACTTTTGGTATTTCAACATGCTTAAATTGACTTTCATTGTTAAAAGAATAAACACGTGAAAGCTCCGGAAGTGATCAATTCCTTCATCAAAAATGTAATCAACTTTTTACATTGCAAAAATAATTTGAGTCGCACGAACTTGCAAGAAAAAGCTCAGAATTGCAAGCTCGCATCGTAGCGCTACGTAGCGAGCTCTTTCCAAACGTAAATTTGCTACCCGATATACGATGTGGGAAAAGTACATGTTTCTAGCATTTGTTGGGCGAAGCAGCGTACTCAGTAAGTGGGAAATGTAGACGATTACCACACTCGCAACTTCACATTCTTCGACATGTGCATTATCTCACTAGTTGAGTAATCCGACTATTTTAAATCTTTTTCAACAAATACGTCACAATTTGCCAGTAAAATAAATTACGCGATTGTTTCCTGAAAGTCAACACAAACTTTCTGCTCTGTGAAGAGACTAATTGCTTTCATCTTGTTCAATTAGTTTTCCAATAGCGTTTTCTAGTTATCCCCTGAAATTGACTGATGTTTTCCACAGTATTACAAATTCTTTTCCACTGGCCTAAAAAGCAGCTCCAGCTCTCAAATGTTACTCTCTTTTATCTGAAAAATGCTCGTCGAGTGCACGAAATTACTTCCTGGTGGCACGAAAAATGTTTCGTCCAAGTTTTCCGCAGCACTCTTTTGCCTTTTCATCGGAATATGTGGTTCGGAACAAATTGATCACATCATTCGCACGGTGAAATAATCGGGGCGTGAATGAATGAACGTCAGTCGAAATTTTACGTGGAACGTGTGGTGTGTTATGTATTTCGAGGATCTGGTATTTCATGAACCAGTAGCAAATAGCACTTGTGAAAGTGGTGGAAGTTGGGTGGAGAAGATGCGCGGAGCTACAACTTCAGTCGCTCCTCAGCTTCCGGAGTAAGCAGACAAAAGAACAGGTTGGTGGTGGTTTTTTCAGATAATTATTTTTATTCTTTTTTCGATTCGTTATTGTTAGCCCGGGAAATTTTGATTCAAAGTGGTTGATTCCGATGATGGAGTAGGAAACGTAGATGTTCGCAAATTCTGTATGTTAGTTTCCGGTGAAGGTTTAATGAAAAACTTTTCAAGGTTTCAATGATGACTTATACTGATTTTACGGAGAGATGGAATTCACGGGTTGGAAATAGTGATCGGTTGGAAGTGTGAAGTTGTTGGAATGATGGAGACAGCATCTGAATCATTGAATCTTTGTCTTCACAATTTCGCAATAATGACATTATTCTAGAAAAAGTGATCTGTTAGAGTTGATTTGTTTGTTAATGGACACATCATCTGATTCATTTAATCTGATGATTTGTCATCAGACGCCAGGAAGTCATTATAGTGATGTATTAGATTTGTTTGGTTGAAGGGACACATTATCTGAATAATTGAATCTGCAGTCTTCACAATTTCGTCATGATAGCATTATTCCAGAAAAAGTGATCTGTTGGAGTTGATTTGTTCGTTGATGGACATATTATCTGATTTATTCAATCTTATGATTTGTCATCAGACGCCAGAAAGTCATTATAGTGATGTATTAAACTTGTTTGGTTGATGGGAGTCATCATCTGAATATTGAATCTGCAGTCTCCACAATTTCTTAGTGATGACAGTATTACATGAAAAGTGATCTGTTGGAGTTTATTTGTTTGCCAATGGACAATTCATCTGATTCATTTGATCTGATGATTTGTCATCAGACGCCAGAAAATCATTATAGTGATGTATTAAACTTGTTTGGTTGATGGGAGTCATCATCTAAATAATTGAATCTGCAGTCTTCACAATTTCGTCATGATGACATTATACCAGAAAAAGTGATCTGTTGGAGTTTATTTGTTTGCCAATAGACACATCATCTGATTCACTGAATCTGATGATCTGTCATCAGACGCCAGAAAGTCATTATAGTGATGTATTAAACTTGTTTGGTTGATGGGAGTCATCATCTAAATAATTTAATCTGCAGTCTCCACAATTTCGTAATGATGACATTATTCCAGAAAAATGGATCAGTTGGAGTTGATTTGTTTGCCAATGGACACTTCATCTGATTCATTTAATCTGATGATTTGTCATCAGACGCCAGAAAGTCATTATAGTGATTTATTAAACTTGTTTGGTTGATGGAAGTCATCATCTGAATAATTGAATCTGCAGTTTCCACAATTGTGTAATGACGTTTCTCCAGAAGAAGTCATTACAGTTAAATGGAAGTGTCTGAGAGGTGTCTTGAACTTGTCTCATTCATACAAAATTGTTTCAAAGAATTCTCAGAGGTGCTTTGAGCTTCAAAAATCTACATAGAACAGAATTGAAGTAATTCAATTCTTACGAAAGTCTCTTTTGAGTATTTCAGAACGCCTAAATTTTGACAGTAGTAGCTTGAAAGTTTCGAAAACTTTTCTGACGTCTGAAGAACTGTTTCTGTCACAGAATGTCATTATAGTCATCTGTTGAACTTAATTTGTTTGGTTGATGGAAATACCGCCCGGATCATTGAATCTCTATCTCCCTCATTTCGTAATCAAGTTGAAGCTTTCTACCCCAATGAAAAAAGTAACCCTATTTTATTAAATTAGATGCTCCAAATAAAAATATTTAAATACATATCAGAATTTTAGAAACGACCTCTTATTTTCCGATTTAGTCTCTGCACTGTGAAACTGTATAAAATTGCAAGATATTTAAGCCACGTGTTGAAAAATATAAAAATCAAAAGAAGGATTTTTCTATTTTTTTCTTCAAAGCTGCAAAAAGATTTCCCATTTCCACAAACGCTCTTGAGTGTTCAAGAGAAACTGCAGTGTTACTCGCGTAAAATGTTTTAGAATCAACAGTTGTTCCGTCACTCAACTCTTGGAAGCTCTTTTGTGCTGGAGAAAACAAGTTTTACGCTGAAACTGGACTGAAAACTTTTGATTATGACCCAAAGTTTTGTATTATTTCCCAAAATTCAGAACAGTTTTCTTCTATTTGCGAGTTGGTTAATTTTCTTCGTGCGCGGGAGTGATGAATGGCGAACGTTCTTGTTTTAATTACTTTTCCACGGTATATGAAGTAATTTGCATATTTGAATTATGAATCCTTTGCCTTCAACGAGTGGTGTAAAATGAATACGTGCTCTGGGCGACAAAGGCGGTTTTTACGCATTTTCTGAAATGTATTTCCAGGTTTTTAGCAACTCTTGTTCATTTGGAAAATTTTCCTGATCGTAAGAAAATAGTTGCTGCGAGACTCAGGAAATCAATGTTCTGTTAACCTACTTGGTTCCATTTTTACTGCATTCTGGAAAATTTTGACTGCTTTACAAGCAAATTCCCTGATAAAGAGGAAACGATTTTATAGAGAATAGAAAATTCCTTTTCTGAAATTCAAAAATACGATTGTTTTATACTCCGAAAACGTATTCCTGAATACACCCTAGTGATTGCAGTTTTTATAAAAATAGACAACATTTTTAGAAAATCAGGGAATTATTTATAAAAATTAGTTCTTTTATAAGGTCGACTTTATACAAGTTGTACAAATTTTTTGATTTTTATGAAGTGGTTTTATAGAAACTTTATAAAAAAATTTTTTTTATGAAATCTGTCAAAATTTTCATACAATTTATCTGATTTTTTTATAAAAACGATTAAAAGCCTACAAATTTTCTTATAAAAACTCCGCGATTTTTATGTGAAGTTTCATATTTTTATAGAAAAAACTTTCCTGATTTGAGGAATTTCTCTTATAGTAGTATTTGATACGTTTTTATTGCACAAGGGAATAGAAAGTCATGTTCGTAGCGTTTTTTAGCAATTATAAAACGTAAAAACATATGATTCGATAGGATTTGAAAATTCTTTGACTCAAATTGAAAATAAGCATCCAAATTGACATAGATTTGATGGACAATAAAGTTGACTATCGGATTTCTGATGCAAAGGTCGCAAGCTCAAATCCCGCTGCCTCCAAAAAGTTTTGAAATTTCTTTCGCAACGAAATTTGAGCTAGAGCCTCATAAACTGATGAAAAATGGTAGACACATGTGCAAAATGATCCAAAAAAGGTTAGAAAAAATTTTTATAAAAAATAATTTTTGTCCTACAACTTTTATAAAACAACTTTATAAAAAATGCAAATTTTATTAAACTCTTATAAAACCGACCTTTCAAAAATTTCCATAAAAATTTTTTATAAGGTTTCTATATAAACGAGAATCACTAGGTCAAGTAAATCTCGCTTGAGAGAAAATCGATGCCTGCATCACGGGAAATATTTCCCGATTAGTTATCAATAAAAATGTTATCTGAAATGCAGAAAACACTTTTTTGCGTGCGTTTCCCGAGATTTTTCGTATTCCCGGGAAAATCAGACAATGGAAAATTGAATAATGCGACGTACAATACGATCGCGTAAAAATTTCGTCGAGGAGTTAGACGACGCTTTTTTGTCGAACCAGTGAATCGATTTTCGCGGAAGCCACGATATGAAATATGTCGCACGCCATCATATTTCATGGGAGACGAAGTTTCAAAGGTTTTACTTCGCCTCGCTTTTCCACTGAAATCCAAATCTCTGAGGGCTTCCCTCGGTTTGTAGATTTTTCCAAGACAGCCAAGTATTGAATTGAAAAGCATCCGAGACTCGTTCTCTGATGACAACTTTTTTTTCATCAAACTATACATGTTCGTCGTCGTCTACGTTATACTCGAGAAGACTTCACTTCCAAAACTAGTCTGTGCATTTTCGACCTTTTAAGATGAAAAATGCAATATTCCAGGTAGAAAAAGCTTGAAAACTGAAAAAGTTGAAAAATTTCGAGACATTCATGAGATTATGCTTTCAAGACACTCTCATGAACGCTGGGTTACAGCAATACACTCTTGTGTACATTTGGGATGCTGTGGCACTTCTAAGACTCGTTTGAAACAGTTTTGTAGATACCAGACAAGTTGCAGACACGACCATAATGCACTTTTATTCAACGCCCGCGAGAAAAATGTAATTTCGTGGCCCTGCTGAGAGTGGACGGAATAATGGATTACCTGATGGCTGATGTACGGCATGCGAGTGATGAACTCGTGCTCATCTTAACGACATATAGCTGTTTACTCACTCACGCTCAGTTTAGCGACCGTTTACGTAGGATAATGGAAACAAGATGGCGGACGAGCGACTCGACGTATATCGAAACGTCAAACTCCCCAACCCTAACCTCAAAATTACGAAACTGTATCGCTGCAATGTTTTTGTTGTTGTTTACAGAAGTGTCGAATACAGTCATAATCAATCTCGATGAAAATCAAAGCAACGAAAGGGATAATTAGTTTTCATCTCCCTAAAGTACGTAGCAAAACTCTAAGGGCGGTTGTTGCGTCAATCAATCAGGTAACCCATTATTCCCCCCCTCTCAGCAGGGTCGTGAAATCACATATTTCTCGCGGTTGTTGAATAAAATACTGTGTGCAACTAGTGGGAGAAAGAGGAGATTCCACTCGCGTGTTGCCACGCTCGCTGCGCTCGTGAGGCCATCTCCACGCTCGAGGAATCTCCTTTTTCTCCCACTAGTCGCACAATATACTATTAAGACGTTTCTGTCGACATTTAGGAGTCCTCAGACCCTTGAAAGACACTTCCGTGCAAATTGAATGTCTTCAATACACTTTTGTGTGGATTTTGGAAAATTCAGACACTTTCAAAACACTTCAAGAACAGATTTGTATGCATGAGAGGAGTTCAAAACGCCTATAACACACATTTCCATAAAAACTGAGCAACTTTAATACTCTTCTGTGTACATTTTTTGAAGCTTGAGATAATTGTGAGACAGATGAATTTACTCCCCCATCAAAGAAACAAGTTCATCAAATCTCTACACTTAAAAAAACGTCTGTCAGTTTTGGCACGTCCAACTGAATTTTCAGTTGGATTGGTTATGATTGAAATTCTCAGTCCGGCTGACAGATATTTCAATTATTCCTACTACACGAAAAAGTTGGGGCCGATGAATGAATTATTTTATTCATGGCCTCTATGATAAATTTCTATTAGAACAAGTGTCAGTTCCAGTCAACACGACTGAAAATTTTCAGTGATAGCACTCTTTCAACTGAGTTTTTTAGTTGGGCCGGTTCCAACTCAGATTTTTAGTTAGATTGAGAATTTTTCAGTGGTAACGTGTTGCCAATGGAATTTTTCAGTTGGAACCAACGAAAATTTCTGTTGCTTCAACTATTATCGTTTTCTAACTGAAAAAATAAAGTTTTAGTGGCCGACACGATTTTTCTCAGTGTATGATTACTTTTTCTGGTATAGAAACTTTAATGTCATCACGAAATGGGTTAGACATAGAGATATATGAATTTTCCAAGCTTGAAGACACTTCTAAGATTCTTTCAAAACAGTGTTGTAGATATCCAAGAAGTTTAAGACACCTGTAATACTGTTTCCAAACACTTGTGACACTTTTATATCAAAATTTTTATTGTGTATGCATTTTCTGGTCTTTCAATTCAGATTTGGATAGAATTATTTTTTCAAGTTAATTTTCGCATTTCAACTCGCATTTTTTTCAGTTTCAAACAAGGATGTAGTCAGAAATTTCGTTTGGGGGGAGCTGGGGTGATTTTTACTCGAAATGATTTCAACTAATTTAAAAAGTACAATGTTAGAAGAAAATTATGAGAATTTGGGAAATTCTTAGAGTTTTCGATACTTTTTGATGTCTCTGACATTTCCAAAATGTTCAAATTCTTAAAATTGTCGGAATTTTTTGGACTTTCGGAATTCTCGGAATACTCCAAACTTTGAAGATTTGCAAAATTGTTAAAAATCTTGGAATGTTTGGAATGTTCAAAAATATTAAGTGTCTCAAAGTTTCGGAAATTCGTTTAATTTTCGTAATTTCAGTAATTTGGAAGTATTGTAACTTTTCAAAATTTGAAAACTTTTTCAATTTTTTAAAATTTCTGGAATTGTTAAATTCAGATAAATTTCAAAAATTTATCTGAAAATAAATTTATATTAAAGAAAATTCCGATAACTTCCAAAATCCTCAAAACATAACAAACTTTAAAAATTCTCGAAATTGTTAAAAATCTTAAAAATGTTAAAAATATTCCGAATTATTGAATTTTTCAAAATGTCAAAAATTCGTAAAATTCTCGTTCTTTCAAGAATTATGCAAATATTGTGTCTTTCCAGAATTGTCGAAACTTTTATACAACTTTAAAATTTTCAAAACAGTCGAAACTTTATATATTTTCAAGCTTCTGAAAACTCGTTAAATCCTCGAAATCCCCCGAACTCTGAAAATTCCCAAAATTGTTGAAAATCTTGGAATGTTAAAAAAGTTAAAAATTATCAAGTTTCTCAAAAACTTTGACACTCGTGAAAATCAGTATTGTTTCACTATCTTTTTCGGAATGTGCTTTTTCACAATGTACTAGATTTTTCAAATTTTCCAGAA
This sequence comes from Platygaster equestris, assembly GCA_030522785.1. Classification (NCBI taxonomy): domain Eukaryota; kingdom Metazoa; phylum Arthropoda; class Insecta; order Hymenoptera; family Platygastridae; genus Platygaster; species Platygaster equestris. Next base: position 940 of record JAPYZK010011759.1, on the reverse strand, counting down.
TTTCGGACATTGTTAACACATTGTTAACAATTTCATTGAATTTGTAGTTTCCCCCTTCAGGACTTGAAAATTCTCGAACGTTTTCACATTCTCCTGTTAAATCCTCAAACATTTATTCGAAACAACACTCAACTCGCCGCCAGATATTTCAGGGATTCGCCCGCATAATTTTCAATTACCCGAAACTTTCAGAGCTGTTTAAATACGCAACAACTTCAGTTTAACGAACAGATTACGTACTAATTTTTGCAGCTCCACCGGGAAGCATATGAATATTTAACGAAATCACGTCGGCGCTTTAATTACACTGAAAAAATTAGCGTTTTCGGTAAATAGAGAAAAACGAAATATTGCGGCACTCGTGTATTTCACGGGAATAAACCAACATTCAAGCATTGCTTTCCACATTTTGTTCCGTTTGGTCACATATTTGTGGCTTTTCCCGGCACCTGCAATTTCGTCGAGTCCGGATTAATTATGCCGAGTAAATTCGAGTACTCATGAACTTGCGGAAAGTCAACACTTTTTCGATGACGACCGTTTTGTCATTCTGGTGTGAATGTGAAATGAAAGACTTGATTAAAAAAAAGGAAATGCCGGATTTTGAAGCTGTGGATTCATTAATTAATCAGAAATCCGATTAACCAGGTTAATCCCCGCACGGAAAGAGATTTTCGTTAAAAATTACCGTGCAGTTCACTAGAAAGCTGGGACATGGTGGATTTTCAGTTAATATTACCGTGATGGTTTACATAACTTAACGGGAAAAAACATAATATTTACAGAAATTACTGCGTATTTTACCGTGCAACACCTGGAAAAAAAACCGATACCGGTAAACTTACCGTGCGATCAGCATAATAAACTGAGCATTACGGTAAAATATATCAGAAAATATCCGAATTTTTACCGGGCAGTTCGGTGATTCATGAGTCACCTG
>JAPYZK010011749.1:0-10058 GCA_030522785.1 Platygaster equestris | reverse complement strand
AATAGCTATAGGTCGTTAAGATGAGCGTGGGCGAACAGCTTATTCGCCCACTAGTAGGCGAACGAGTTCATCACTCGCATGCCATACGTCAACAATCAGATAATCCATTATTTCGTCCACTCTCAGCAGGGCCACAAAATTACATATTTCTCGCGGGCGTTGAATAAACGATATTAATCGATTTTTTTTCTAAAGCCGTTCATTTCGAATTCAAGTGATTTTAGATACTCATTTCTTAAGAGTTTTGTGAAAAAAGGGTTCCCAAAACTTGAAAAACTCATCAACTTTTTATCTTCAAATCTCCAGAATTATTCAAAATGTTGAAATGCTCGAAAATCTTTAGAGTTCCAAAATTTCGAAACTTCCAGTTTCTTTGAAATTCTCCAGGATTTCTAAAACTTCTATAAGTTCGGAAATTGAACAACTTCCCAATTCTTTATAATTTTCAAATTCTTCTAAATTTCTTCGAAATTTAGTATGGCGAAACTTTTGAATTCTCCAGTACTTTTGGTCAGAATTTTTCGAAATTCTCCAAAATTTCTGAAAATAGCTAAATTTCAAAACTACAGAATTCTTCAAAACTCCCGATCTCGTTTAAATTCGTCAATACTTCGAAAACAAGTTATACAACTTTAAAATTTGCCAAAATTTATAGTATTCATAACTCTAAAACTTCTGGTTTCAAGTTCTTCAAAATTCTTCACCACCTTCCACATGTCTAAAACATGAAAATTCTAAAGTTAACAACTAAGAAATACGTGAAAACTCCCAAATTTTTCGAAATTCGTCACATTATCGAAGCGGCAAAGCTAGAAAACTTCAAAATTCTCCAAACCTTCTCGATCCCAAAACTCGAAAATTTTAATATTCTTCAAAACTTCCAAAATTTTTACAACTTGTGAGAATTACGAAACTTGACAACTCTGAAATTCTTAAGTTCTCCCAAATGTTGTTTAATTCGTCATGACTTAAAAATCCCAAAACTTTAGAAAGTTTGAAATTTCAGAACCTTTTAAACATCCTAAAACTTCTAAAATTTCGAAACTTCTAAGCATTATTGAAAATTCTCGACAAATCTCTAACTTGAGAAATTCCAAAGCTTTCTAATTTAAAAACTTACAAATTCTCCAAAACTTTTCAAAATCAATTCCGGAAATACAAATCTTCGATATTTCTGAAAATTCAAAAACTTTAGAACTTGATGATTCTGAAAAACTTTAATACTCCTCGAAATTCCCAAATTTCGAAACCCTCGAACTTCAGAGCTTCAATTTTCTTAAAGACTCCAAAATTCTTTTAAAACGTTTGAAATTCCCAATAAATAAGAATGAGTAACGTTGAAGTAACGGAAATTTCGTTACTTGTTACCGCGTATAATGTAACTGTTACCCTTATCGTTACTTTGTCATTAAAGTAACGCTTTACGTTAACGTTACATCTAAAAATGTAACGTTTCAGGATAACGTGTTGCTTCCAAACCCTGATAGTTCATGCCTAATGCTACAAGGATGGTACAAAAATAGACTAATTTAATGATGGCGCAAAAATGAATAAATGATTGCGACCTTGAAAAATGTCTTGAATATCTCTGATTTCTCAAAGTGGGTCAGTAAACAATCAGGTATGAATTATATACAATCATGATCCATACATAATTGTAAAATATGATGCGGTCGCAGTTGATACACATCATTGTACAATCAATATGAATCAAATTCTACAACGATTGTACAACGATTGTCAATCTATTGCTGCGTGGGTAATTTTATGAGTATCGAAACACTAATGTCTTCAGGAAACACGAAAAACTGGAAAAAAAACAAACAATCAATCTGCTATATTTTACTACGCTCAAAACGACAACTCGTCAATTTTTTTCTGTCCCATAGAGCATAAGAACGAAGAAAAATTGTCGTTTCAGAAAACATTTGTGCCATTGAGTATTTGTAACGAAAAAATGTAATCGTACGCGAATTGTTGACGATTCTAATGGTACCAAGGACCATTTCTGGTGAAAATTGATCACGACGAGTTTTGCGAGATTTTAGGTTAGGTTTCGTCAAGCGGGTGTTCGAAAAAAAAAATGAAAATAGGTCCCAAAAAATCTCTTTGAGGTTTAAAAATTCCTAAAGTACAAGATATTGCTAAAAAAAGTCTTGGAAAAAAACGTTATGCTCAAAAATTACACAAATTTGGAAGTCACTCAATTTTTAAATGAAGATACTAGTGTAAAAAATGTTTTCAAAAACAAAAAAAATTATTCTCACATTTTCGAAATCACTTACCAAATTCTCGTAAATGAAAAGATATCGAAAAAAGTTGTCTACAATTTTTGATGTTCTTGCAAATTTGTATAACAAACATGAAAAAAGAAATTTCATTATTGTCTTTTTTTTTTTTTTTTTTTTTTTTTTGAAATCTTTAAGATTTTTTCAAAGAAGTGCCAAAATCAATTAACTGTAATAAAATTTTGAAAATTCATCAAAAGTTGGGAAAATCAAACCCAAGAAAAAGAATTTCCCAAACTACAATTTCTTATGACTCAAAAATACAAAGACATTTTTTTCCTATGCATCAATGATATAGGAAAAAATTAAGTATCGTGTAATATTTTTACGTATTATGAAATGAAAACTGCAACAACGTCTAACTTCCAATTTCGCAAAACATCCGCAAAAATCTACTTTCGCCCATTTTTTCCATGACATTCAACATGACGTTCGAACTTTTGTATTTCCCGTACTTTTTAAGACTTTTTACGAGTTTTTCACGGTAAATTATTTGGTTCGTGTACGACAAGAAAAAAACGATTCCGATCGTGCGAAATAATGATACGAAAAAAAAAAATAGTTGATGTTTAATCGCAGAATAGTCAGAATTAGCGTGTGCTACGATTTATAAACAATCCGAGAGAATGCGTGTTTTTTCCTAAATTTTAGAGGTGAGAGTTGTTATACCGCAATATACTGATAGATTAATATTACATATTTATATAAAAATATATATTGTATATTATATATACACACACTGGGTGTGAAGACTTTGCGAAACATGGATCATTTCATTTTTCGTTCTCCTTTTTCGACTATTCTACGAGAACCGACTAACTACGTAATTTTTACGGAAATTCTATAGTTTACGCTGTGATTCTCGTCCGTTTCGAAAACTTCGTGACAATATGAAAACACGTTGGTTATTGATTATAGTAGATTTCGCAACTTGCGTGGTAATGATTTTTAACGAATTTGAAGTTTCCGAAATGAGCAAGTTCAGGAATTACACGAGTTACAAAAATTTTTATTATTACACCAGTTGCGAAGTTCGTTTTTTCCTGCAACGTGAAAAAAGTGCGTTTGAAAAACAAGATAACAGTGCAAAAAACACGCACTTTCCCACGACGTTCGAAAAATATTGGGTCCTTGCATATGACTTTAGACAAAAATTAATAGTAAAAAAATCCTCTTCTCGTCAACTAAATGGCAACTCACTTTATTCAAAATATGCCCCATTGGACGCTACAACTTTCTCCCACTTTTTTGGTAACAAGTGAATTCCACGTCTATAAAACTCCACTGGTTTTGAAGCGATCCATTCATCGACCCATTTTTTGACATCTTCGTAACTCTTGAAGTTCTGCTCAGAAAGAATGATTGCATCGATCGGAAAAGATGGTAGTCAGATGGAGCAACATCTGGAGATGAAGGCGGGTGTGGTAGGATTTCCCAATTCTGTCGTTTCAGGTAGGCTTTGATTTCTTTTGCGATATGTGGTCGGGCGTTGTCATGCTGAATGATAATCTTGTCATGTCTGTCCTTCCATTCTGGCCGTTTCCGGAACAAAACTTGCTTCAAACGTATCAATAGTTTTCTATAACTTTTGCCAATTACCTTTCGAGAAGATTCTCGCAATTCGCAATATATAACACCCTTGATGTCCCACCAGATACACAACATCACTTTTGAACCGTGAATATTCGCTTTCGGCGTTGATATTCCTGGCTCACCTGCCTTCACCCACGAAGATCTACGTTTAGGATTGTCATAAAATATCCATTTTTCGTCACCAATGATGATACGACTCAAAAAACTCCTCTTTTTTTGCCTTTGAAGCAGAATTTCACATATAGTTTTTCGTCGCTCCATGTCTCGTTCGTTCAATGTGTGTGGGACCCAAGTTCCAAGCTTCCGAATCATCCCCATTGTATGCAGGCGTTTGGACACAGTTGATTCATCCACATTCAGTGCTTCTGTCAATTCTTTGATCGTTTGGCAAGGGTTTGCGTTCAATAAATGTTCCAACTCCGCATCGACAAATTTTTCCGGAGGTTTTCCATGTTCCTTATCTTCAACACTGTAATCACCATTTTTGAAGCGCCGAAACCAATTCTGGCAGGTTGCGCTCGATGGAGCATGTTCACCGTTTACATTCACGAGCGAACGGTAAGTTTCTGCGGCCGACTTCTTTGCGAGAAAATGAAAAAGTATCACTTTCCGTAAATGCTGTTTATTTGGTATGAAATTCGTCATACTCGAAGTGATAGGAAAAAAGTTCCTCACGTCGCAAACAAATGACAGATACTGCGTATTACAGCTGAGACACAAAGTTGTCGATCAGAAAATTTTTAATCTTTTCGATATTTGAACTTACGAATAACGCCATCTGTTTTTATGCCTAAAGTGATATGCAAGGACCCAATAGTATATTACGACTTTTTCTGTAATTCGAGAAAAAATTGCAGACAACTGTTTTGTGTGTTAAAAGTAACTGATTTTTTTGCGCAAGTGGAAAAATCAAGGATTTTTGAAAAAACTGTCGCTTTTTCGAGAATTATAGAAAAAAGCTATTTTACAGGGGTTATTTTGTGAACCCTCGTAAAATGGCGATTTGCGTTTCTGAACTTTGTATTGTCCAGCACTTATTTATTTTCTGACCGAGATAAAATATTTTTCTCAAACCATGTAATTAGCGTTTATCATCGTAATTAGAGTTTATCAATGAGGTGTCTGACGATCCTGGGAAATATTATATAAATTACGAACTGAAAACTTGGGGCGCACAAATTTTAAAACGACTTCGTCAGATTGCGCAATGTTCAATTTTGTGCTTTTTGGTCGGTTTTAGAATCTCACTGCCATTTTTTATCAATTTTGAGAACGTTTTTTGTATCTCTTGTTACGACACATCGAGAAATTCTAAAATTCTCGACGTGGACAAATTTTGAAATTTGAGAACTCAAAATCCTCATATTGAATAACACAGTACAATAACAAAAAAAATGATAGGGAAATTTTTGGGAAAACGGATAAAAAAAAAAAAAAAAAAAAAAAAAAAAAAAAAAAAAAAAAAAAAAAAAAAAAAAAAAAAAAAAAAAAAAAAAAAAAAAAAAAAAAAAAAAAAAATACGGTTTTGACGTTCTCGACTAGAGGAGTCGCTTTCCACAACTTTTCTCGTGCTAAAATCATTATTTTATTGAGTCAATTTTGTGCCGAAATTAATAGCCATGATTTCCTGGAAATATCTATTCATTCCGCCGACAGGGGGCCTGCCCATGCCTGCATCGTTCGCTTACCGCCTTCAGAAAAACTGGTTTGAGGTAGGCACCCCCTTGGCACGATGAAAAGATCTTTCCAGGACATGATCGATATTAATTTCGTCACAAAATTAACTCAATAAAATGATGATTTTTTCGCAAACAAAGTTGCAGAAATCGACTCCTCTATTCGAGAACGTCAAAACTGTATTATTATTATTATTATTATTATTATTATTATTTCAAATCGTGTGTAAAATGAAGATTTTCATATTTTAAGTTGTTATTGTTAATAACTCAAAAACACGAGCTAATCTTTCAAAATCCTTTGGGGGATTGTTTATTGATGACCCAAGGCATCCGTTTTCGCAAAAATGTTCCCATCATTTTTCCAAAAGTCAAATTTTGTCGGACTGTGTAATTCGAAAGTTCTGTAATTTTTGAATTTCGTAGTGTGAATTTTTGGATCCGTCAAATTGCGCAAAATGTCCATTTCTTGCTTTTTGGTCGGTTTTAGAATCTCACTGCCATTTTTTATCGATTAAAACAGTTTTTTGTTTTGTTGCAATACATCGAAGAATTCAAAAATTTTCAACGTGGAAAAATTTTGAAATTTAAAAACTTGAAACCGTCATAATATTTGATGATTCGAAAGTTCTGTAATTGTTGGATTTCGTTGTGTCGATTTTTGAATTTCATACTTTTCGAATTATTGAAATAAATAATTGAAAAATCATGAAATGCACAAATTTCGAATTCAGATTGCACGATGTTCGATTTTGTGCTTTTCATTCAGTTTTAGAATCTCTCTGCCATTTTTTATCGATTTTGAGAACCTTTTTTTGTATCTATTGTTACGATACATCGAAAAGCTCGAAAATTTCCAGTGTGGACAAATTTTGATATTTGAGAACTCAAAATCGTCATTATATACAATAATTCGAAAATTCTGTAATTTTTAGATTTCGTCGTGTAAATTTTTGGATTTCGTGCTTTTTGAATTTTTCGAATAAAGGATTCAAAAACCGTAAAATATAAAAATGTCGAAATCGTCAGATTGCGCAAAATTTTCATTTTTGTGCTTTCTGGTCAGTTTCAGAACCTCACTGCCATTTATTATCGATTTTGAGAACTTTTTTTGTATCTTATGTTAGGATACATCGAAAAGCTCGAAAATGTTGAACGTCAACAAGTTTTGAAAATTAAGAACTTGAAATTGTCATAATTGAGAAGGTTCTAAAAATTATAAAAGTGTGTAATTTAGTACGCACATAAAAAGGACTCCCGTAAAGTACATCGAAAATGTTAAAAAAAATTCAAACTTAATATATACGTTGCAAAAAGCGAATAAAACTCAAACAAAAAACGAGTCAATCTAAAAATCCTCCTCTAACAATTTTTTCAAAGGATCTGTTAGACACCTAAACTACGTAGACAAAAAAAGTTACTAAGTGGTGCGAATCGCGATGATTTCGAGTGCGTCCATGATGTGAGGAACAAAACTAAGACTCGAAAATGACTGTTATTTCCATTTTCATGAATCGAAAAATTTAGAAATTCAGTGCATTTCTGAGAAACATTTGTTGTTCGCATTTTTAGTTTTCTTTCGAGAAGCGCATTGTACTTAAAATGAGGCCCTGTGGCGGAAATTATACGTTCTTTCTATAAATCTGTGATACGACGACACCTCAAGCTTTTTTGATACTCAAAACTCGAGCAGATTTTCGCCGGTGCGAGGAGGGGGAGGGAGGTAATCTTTTTTCGTGCGCTTTCACTTGGCGAGGAAAAATCGCAGTCTCTGCTACTTTTTTTCGCGACGGTCCGTATATCGCGCGCGCTATACTTCGTTGTGTCGCGAGGTACAATTGTCTTTATTTGTATACCAAAGCTTACGATAATTAAGTAATTTACTTCTACTTTGTATTATTATATTGTTTGATATAAACATAGATATGAACACGTGTGTTTTTAATACTTGGGGGGGGGGGGGGGGCGTATTTCACTTGAAATTCTAAAAAACGAGAAAATTCACAATGAACATGCAACTGAAACATTTGATTACGAACTATATACAAATGGTTCAAATGGTATGCAGAAATCATCGATTCATTTGCATCAGCCAAAGCGATAAAAGCTACTTCTGAATGATCAGTTTCATGCGCGTTATAAAAGTTGATGAAAATGGGATTGATTTATAAGTTTCCAACTAGTCGAATTTTCTACTTTCTAAAATTTCAATGTAAACTAGTCAAATACTCTAATTTTTCATTTTTTGGAATATGCATCAACTTTTGATAATTTTTTTCATATTCCTAAACTCGTGATGACTCGAAGACTGAAAAAAAACTCCAAAATTTTTTCGTTTTCAGTATCCATCAATCAAATGTACCAATGTACAATTTTTGAAATAAATGATCGTTTTTCTAATTTTCGAGATCCGAATTATTGAATTTAGTTTTCAAATAGTAAAAATTTAAACCATGCAAACAAGTCAGAAACTTTCCGCATGACGTTCGAGAAATGCCGAAAGAGTGGTCGATTCTTTGAATTTGAAAATTTTGGAAGTATGAATTACTCCAAAATTCTGTCTCAAATCAATCTCCACTTGACATAGAAATAATTTGTTTATTAAAGTAGAAAATGGAAATTTTTTTGTGAAGTTTGAACTTACGAAATATTCAAGACGCCTGTAAATCAAAAACTTCAAAATTTACATTTTTGTAAGTGCGCAAATTCGATTCATCGATTTTTAAACTGTCAGATTGAAATTTTAAAATGTTTCAATTTTGATCCCTGATGGACCGGTGGCAACTTTGAAGAAATCTGTAAATTAACAGATCCCTTTTTTTTTCAAATTACGTTAACGTAATTTAAAAAAAATTGCGAAAATGTAACTTTCAAAGTTTTTTTTTTCAATTTATAAGAAATGTGAGTATTACGGTTTTCACATTTTAATACACTGGATGCTCGTTATAGCGACCTGAACGGGACCGGACTCGCTCATTGTAGCGACGAAAACGCGGGGGCCCCTATTTCTCCCACCAGCTGAGTGAAAGCTCGAGTTAGGGGAAACGAGCGTTCGCGCTATTGGCTGTAACTGCCTGAGCGGGTGCTTCCGAGGTCGGCAGCCTCCCCTTCCGCGGTCAAGCGCGTGTATGCCATTGTTCTCGAACCTCATTCTTGTATAGACGCGCCTTCGCGGAATCATTACTTTCCGACTTACGTTTCATGATAAAAAGTTTGATTAGTTAATGTCGATCGCATTCAAATATCTCGATTAATAAGCAACTCATGGAAAATTGAAACCGACGAAAAAAAAGTAAGTTGAAATTGTAATTTATTCTCTAAAATATGACGCAATATGACTATAACTCAAAATGAGGAATACGCGGATGCACTTTGCACTAAAACGCATCTTTTTTGACACTTTTTTGTTCAAAGATGAGTTTCTGAGATGAAAATAAAAACAGATTATCGTTTTATTGAGCGAAATTCGATGTTTTTTCATGTGCAGCATTGCGCTGACTTGCTGAATTTCTCATAAAATAATGCAGAGCGTCTATTATATAATTAAATTTTTATTTGAAAATCAATTTTAAATTATAAGAATAGCATTTTTAATTCCATAGTCACTTTTTTTTGTTTTTTAATTAATTATCAAATTTATATGTTTAGTTTTTAATTGAGCTTTTTTTAAATTCTGAATATTAAAATTGGAAAATGAAATGTATTATCTTCAATTTTCGAAATTTTACGTTTTGCTGAAAGAAGAAAAAAAAATTGAAACGAGAAGTCGAAATTCCGAAAATGAAGTGTTAATTCCCGAAATTTACTTTTTCAGTTGTTTTATGTTTAATTCAAAATTTGTTTATCTATAAGAAATCATTTCAGAGTAAAAGTTTCAATTTCCATTCCAAATTTTATTTTGAATTGCGAAAATGAACTTTTAATTATTTATTTGTTTTCGTATTCGATTTTTTTTACTGTGATTTTTATTATACATTTATTTAAATATTTCAAATAATCGAAAAACAACTTTTTTTTTATTTTGTCAATTTTTTATATTTCTCTTGAATGTTTGTGAAAAAAATTTCTCACAATCCCTTTATTGAATGATCGATTTTCATCGCCTGTAAAGCGAGGCGAAAGTTGCCAAAGGCAGCCGAGTCGACTTTGCATCACCAGTTGTAGCGGGATGAAAAGTGACCCGAGCATCTGATTGGTCGAGTAGCGGAAAGAAAAGTAACTTCTGGATTTGAATGGTCGAGGAGCGGGAGGAAAAGTAACCCGAGTTTCTGATTGGCTTATGGAGACATAAATATTTCAGACCCGCGGGGGGTTTTTCGCCCTGGCACAGTATTACATACCCGCGATCGCTTTTTCATTCTGTCGCTACATTAGTGATCCGCAATCGCTTTTTGTCTTTCAGACATTAAGAAATCTCCGAAATGGAGATAACTGGAACCACGGAAATACTAGAATAATCGATAATCAACACTCGATTAAATCTCGATAACTGTAAGTATCG
>JAPYZK010011747.1:2301-13328 GCA_030522785.1 Platygaster equestris | reverse complement strand
AGGTAATTGAGTTCTGACATGTTTAAAGTTTGACATCGCTGGGAATTGATGACTCCCAAATTGGGAGTCATGTGGGAGCCGACTCCCATGACTCCCTTTTATCGGAGAGTGAATCACCCCTCGCGGCCACCCCGTTTTTCTCTGTAATTCCTTTTTTTCCGTCCTCGTATTTCATTACTCTCGCACTTGACGTTCTCGTCTGCAGGCGAGTCCAATTCAAATCGGAGGTGAAAAGTACAAAAGGGAAGGAATGAGAAATCAAGTGCAGGGATATTGAAAAGAGTCGAAAGCGACGATGGGGATGTTTACGCGACGCCCCGGGGACGAATTTCGAGGGGATTTCAAGTGGGTCAGCGTCAGGTGTCTCTTCGGATCGGTAAATTACTCGGGGAACGCGCGGCTCAAAAGCCAGCTGCGTACATGCCTGCACCCCCGAGTGCAGCCAGACAACTTCATTTCCTATCGGCGCTCTCTCGTTTGCCTCGTGTTTCTAATCGCTTCTGAAATGCGCAATACGAAGGCGAAAAAGCTTATTTACTCGGAATGTAACGTTTTGGTGGTTCTGAGATAGCGTTTCCACTTTTGAAGGATTTAGCGACGAAAATAGCGAAAATTAGATACTGTGGTTTTTGGGGTTTGATGAAAAAAATTGTGCTGGTTTTTAGTAGGAGTTTGAAGAATTCTTTGAGTGAAATTATGGCTCGGAATAAGTAGGAAGCGAATTTATTGTGAGTTGTGGGGTAGTTTTGCACCTGGAAAATCTGGGAAATGTGGGATTGTCATGGAATATGGTTCTGAATTTGGGAAATTTTCGGATTATTGTTGGACGTGTAGAATTTTGTTTAGTATTTTACTCGCTCGAAAGTTTTGAAATTTGGGGATTCTGAAATTTTACCAATTTGTATGAATTTTGAGGTTTGGAGGGGTTTTTAAAATTTTTAGTGGTGACGTTTTAGCATTTTTTAAGTTTTGGAACTTTGAGCTTTGGAAATTTTGGATGATTGTTCAGTTTTGATGTCTTGGAAGTTTTGGAATGTTTAGGGTTTTGAGGATGTCAGGGAATTTTAGAGTTCTTGAGTTTTGAAGTTGTGAAGTTCTCGAATTATTGAAGTTTGAACACTTTTGAAGCTTTGGTTTGGAGATTTTAAGAGTTTTCTGGAATTTTGGAGAATTGTGAAGTTTTGGATTTTTTTCAAGATTCGGACATTTTTTGACTTTTGGAGAATTTATGATAAATTTTAAGTTTCGAAGAGTGCGAAAGAATTTTGGGGTTTGAAAGTTTTCGGGTTTCAGAATTTTCAAATGTTTGGGAATTTGGAAAAATTTGAAGTTTTACAGCCTTGAAGCTTTAAAATTTTTGAAATTTTGGGATTTCAAGGTTGACACGAGTATGAGTAAATTTTGAAGTTTTCAAGTATTTTGAAAATCAGTTTCGGAATTTTCGACATTTGGAAACTTTTGAAAATTCAGAAATTTGGAACGTTCGGAATATTTAGGAATTTCTTCTTTTGAAATTACGGAAATTTTGAAAGTTTCGTAACTTTCGAAGTGCTGGAATTTTGAAGTTATCAAGTATTTTGAAAATAAGTTCCGGAATTTTCGACATTTAGAAACTTTTGAAAGTTCAGAAATTTGGAACTTTCACAATATTTAGGAATTTCCTCTTTTGAATCTACCGAACTTTTGAAAGTTTTGTGACTTTCGAAGTTCTGGAATTTTGAAGTTTCAAGAATTCTGAATGAATTCCAAATTTTCAAGGAATTTATAGAGTTGAAAATTTTTCGAGTTTTCAAATATTATCAATAAGTTTGAATTTTCAAAGCTCAGAACTTCCGAAATTTTCGGAGTTGTAAGATTGTGAAGTTTTAACAAATTTTTATAAATATTTTCTGAAGTTTTATAGTATTCTCAAGTCTTCAAATTGTGATGTCTTGGAATTTCGGAGTGTCTGAGAATTTCAAAGAATTCCGAAGCTTCGCAATATTTTGAAGTTCAACAGTTGTGTTTTTTGGGATTTGCAAAGTTTCTGAAATTTCTATGTTTTTAAGCATTTCGAAGATGTGAAGTTTCAGAATTTTGACAGTTCTGGAATCTTGATGAATTTATTTCTGAAACATCTGAAATTTTGAAAGTTTCGTAAATTTCCACACTTTTGGAATTCTGAACTTTCGAAAATTTCAAAGAAATTTGAAATTTCGAAAAAATTTACAGTTTAAAAGTTGTTAAGTTTCGAAATATTCAAAATTTGAAGACTCAAAGCTCAGAAGTTCTCAAATTTCCGAAGTTGTTAGATTGTGAATTTTTTAATATACGAATTTTCTTAAATGTTGGAATTTTGGAGTATTTTTAAGTTTCCAAATTTGGAAAGAAATTCGGTTCCAAGATTCCAGAATTCCTGAGTTTCTGAAAATTTCAAAAAATTTCAAAGCTTTGAACAGTTTTCTACTACCCTTAATGATTGTACAATTTTTGGATATTTGAAGTTTTGATAATTTCCAAGTTTTAAAGCATTTCAAAAATTCGAAGTTTCGGAATTCCCAAAGTCTTAGTACTTTCGAAAATTCGGAAATTCCGAATTTTCTGGACTCTGGATGGATTTTTTTCTCAAGCTTTAAAAATTTTGAAAGTTACGTGAATTTGAAGTTTTGAGAATTACAAAGAAATCGAAATTTCCGTAAATTTTCAAAATGGTGTTCAAATCTCGTCCAAATTCGTTTCTGAATTCAATCCCGATCATTTTTTCATAAATCTAATGCTCACGATAATCAACACAACTCCAGATTTATTTTCTGAACACTAATCAATTTTTCAATTTTTTGTTTCAGGTATGCTTAATGACGTCCACAACCACACTTTCATCCCACTACCGTTACTATTGGTAAGATAAAAATCTACATGTTGACACTTCTCCGAAAAACTACCCCTTGCGCCCCCCCTCCCCCATCAACTAACCCCTTAATCTTCATTCACCCTCGACGCGGAAAATCTCTCGAACCCGAAAAAGCCTTACACCCCTACGTAGCCAGGAAAACGAGGTAATCCCGCGGATTTGACGTGGTGTATAAATGCAGATCGCGGCGTATTGCTATGTCTGAAGGAACAAAAGGGCTCGAAAATCGCGACCGTTACATATTCATGAATCCGTCTCGGCCGCGCGATTCATGCCGAAGCGTCGTTCCTTTATCGGGCTTGGCACATGAATGGCGTGTTTCGCCTCGAATATAATCGGACGGCGAGAAGAAACAAACAAACGAATAAAGTGGGAAACGGAGATGAAAAAAAGGCGCGACGTCGCGTGTCGTTCGTTACAGGGCGGCGCGAATCGCGGCGGTTTCAGTAGCGCTTATAAGTCGCCGGCGCGAAGCTTGGGAAACGTGGCGGTCGCAGACTCTTCGGAGACATGCAGAGAGAATCCCGACAAAAACGGGCGATGGGGAGAAAAAGGGGGGAGTGGAAGTTAAGGGGGTCTTCTACGTATGAACTTTTCAAAAATTGATTTTTTTTTTATTGCATATTTCGAGTCTACAAGTCCTCAGAAATGTGCACCATGAAGGATTTTGAGAGATACGCGTTAGTTATGCCATTTGCGGCAACTAACGGTGTTTTCGGCGTATTTGCGGCAGGCGTTTTGGCAGTTTTTTGTAGCTTTACGAGTGTGTTTGTATCTATGTGTCTTTTTGGGACCGGATTTTTAGGTGATTTCAGTCTTAAACCGATTGAACCGTAAGTTTTACTAATCATGTTCTACCCCGTCGCACATCGCCTTTTCTCTTTTTTTTTTTTTTGTTTTGTTTTTGTCTTTTTTTTTTGTTTTTTTTTTTTTTTAATGTTTTTTTTTTTTTTTTTTTTTTTTCAATTTTTACAGCCTTTTTTAGTTGGAAAAAAACAGTAAAAAAAATTTTTTTTTATTCACAAGTCTGCCATTTTTAGGAATTTGCGAATTTTCGAAAAAGTCGTGTATAAGCATAGCCAACGTAACAGCAATTATAGACATTTTTGTTTTTTTGTGTTTGAGGCAACCGAAATCTCAAACTCTTGCCAGAAAGTCGACTCTTATGTTTTGGCAGAGGCATGGTCAAGGACACTTCAAGGTCGCTATTGTTGAGAAAAAAATTTTTATTGGCCATTTTTTGTAGTCGAAGGATGTGTCAATGAAAGGCAAAAAAACCATTCTTCATTATCATGTATCTTGAGGGGGAATTGTATGTACGGGGTGAGGAAATTTGGATTTTTTCTGGGTTTGGTGAATGGGATGGAAAAATCGATGGTGAATGAGGTTGAAAAATGATTGTTGGAGGGTTTGGCGGAGTTAATTTGCGAATGGTGGATAATTTGATTTTTTGAATTCTTTTGAGTGTTTCACGTCGAATTTGGTTGGATTTTTGGAAAAATGGGAATGTTTTAGTATGTTTCGAGGTGGGAGAAATTATTCTTGATTTTGGAATTATGGAGAAATTTTTGTATTTTATTGAGAATTGGGAATTTTCGAGAATTCCCAATTCTTCTTAATAGGAATCGATGGAAATTGATCAGAACTGGTGGAAATCTATTTGAATCAATGGAAAATGATAAGAAAAAAAATACGGGAATTTATGGTAGTTGACAGGAATGAATCGAAATTTATGGAAATTTATGGGAGTCAGTAAAAATTGATGGAAATCTATAGAAATTGATATGGGAAGTAATGGAAATTGATGATAATTGATGGGAATCGATAAGAATCGATGGGAATTGATCAGAACTGATGGAAATCGATTTGAATCAATGGAAAATGATAAGAAAAAGATATGGGAATTTATGGGAATCGATGGGAATTGATGGACGTATTTATAGGAGTCAATAAAAATTGATGGAAATCTATGGGAATTGATAGGAATCAATGAAAATCGATGGGAAGTAATGGAAATCAATGATAATTGATGGAAATCGATAAGAATCGATGGGAATTGATCAGAACTGATGGAAATCGATTCGAATCAATAGAAAATGATGAGAAAAAAGATACCCCAAACCCAAAGTCCCTCCTTTCAGCAAATATCCCTTCCAATCCACTCCACTTACAACTTCAAGAACCGTCTCACCGAACAGTAATTCAACAATTTACTTTTCAATCAAAACACAAACGATGTTCTTTCCGCTCTCTTTCTTCGACTCCCACCCCGGCGCGATTCAGATCCCCGCGCTCTTTGACGAGATGAAAGATTGTTTCGTACTTTGTTGGCGGGGATCAAAAGCAACCCCGCGAAAAGAATGTTTCATAATGGCATTTTTCCGTGGAATTGTATCAGAGCCCGCGGTCGTTTTTTCCCCGGGGGTAAGAGAAATTACGATGATTAGACGACTTCCTTTTTCCGCGGCGCTCCTCGCGTTGTTGCATCGGGGAAAAATAGGTCGGGCGTCGTACATAAAGGATAAATTGGCGAGCGCCGCGCGTTCTCATGGGTGCGGAAAACGCGGGCGCCGATGGGCAAGACGGGAATGGAAAGGACGTTCGACTGACCAGAAGCCGCACGTACACGAGCGGAAAGGAGAGAATCCTTTGGACGACGTCTCCCGAGAAATCAAGTTACCTGCCGGCCGCAAACTTGTGGAGTGTGGGGGGAGGGGCGGGGGGGGGGGGGGTGAGTGTGCGGGTGAGGGAGGGGGGGGGGGGGGGGGGGGGGTTTTCTTTTCAATACGACACAAAATTGTCTAACATTTCTGTACGAAGTTATAGAATTTTGGAGTTTTGTAGACTTATGAAGGTCTGGGGTGTTTTGAATTTTGGAATTTCGAGGGATTTCGAGTTTTGGAGATTTTTGAATTTTCGAAGTTTTGTGTTTTAGAAGTTTAAAAATATTTTTATAAATATAGTGAAATAAGATTCCACAGTATGTTCAACCCTGAACGTACCCCCTCATTTCCACATTCCGCTATCGTAATTTCGTACGCGAAAATTCACTTTCCGTGTATTTCTCGTTTCCCGTCGTCGTTTTGTTGTACTCCGAGGATAAGATTCCGGCGGAAAGTCGAGCGTTTGCCACTCGGAATTAGAGAAATGTCGCCGGTGATTCAAGCCGAGTACGCAGCGACTGTTAACATCATCTTCCTGCACGGCTTCTAATCTCGCATTCACGCCACGTTCGCGATTCCGTAATGTGCATTTAGCTTTGTGTTTATTTCGCGTTACGATCCACTCGCCAACGATTCACGGTTTCGCGATGATGTTATATTTGCATGCATTAGCCGTGACTGCCTTATTGCGATGGGACTAAGTGGAAGGGAAGAGCGCCATTATTTGGATCTCCTTTCCGAGCAATCGAAATCGCGTTTTTCAACTTTGCACGTGGGTTGAAATTGATGGTTGAGGTTGGAGTCAGTTTTTGTATGGGCGAACACAAAGGGACTGAATGAGTGGAAGGTTTATTGTAACGTAAGGAATCATTTTTTATTGTGTGTAAATAGGATTCGAGAAGAGTTTTTGAATATGGGTGGTGAAAATAATTAATTGGGAATTGGGAAAATGAAGGGAGTTTTTTAGATTTCGAGGGATTTATATGGACATAAAGGGACGTTATGGGAAAAATTAGAAAATGGAGGGAGTTATGGGATTTTGAAGGACACAGAGAGATTTTATGGGATTGGGTTTAGTGGTGATTCATGGGATACATGTATAGGGAATTGATAGAATTTGACGGTACTTTATGGGATTTTGAGAGATTTCTAAAGGGACCTTATGGGACTTGAAGTAAATAAATAGGGTTAAATGGGAATTCATGGGATGTAATGGGATTTTGAAAATATGCGTATGGAATTTCGAGGGAATCCATAAGATATTAAGGGAATGTATGGAAAGTAAGGGTAGACGTTAGCATTTTTATGGGATTCAATGGTGATTGATGGGAATCGAAGGGATTTTCGGGGATATTAAGGGACTTCATGGGACTCGGAGGAAATTGATGGAATTTAATGGTTATTCATAGGATATAGAGGAAACTGATGGGACTAAATTCCCATGTAGGCCTGTTATTTAAATTTCGATATTTATAATTCATATTTTTATTCGAATGAAAACAAAAACAAGTTCCAATTAAACTTCATTCCGATGTTTAAAATGTAGATGATGGACACGAAAGCACTTGATGGGAAAAATTGAAAAATCAAATTTTCAGAGTCTCGAAGACGTTGAAAAGTTCGAAAATTTCGACAACTGTAAAGATGTTAAGCAATTGAAAAATTTTGAGAATTTCGACAATCTTGAAAGTATGGTCAATATTTGAAATTGCAAAAATTCTGAAAATATTGGAAATATTTCAGATTTTCATAATTAAATATAATTTTAAAAATTCCGAACATTCTGAATACTAAAGATTTTAAGTATTCTGAAAATGTTGAGAATCTCGACAATTTTGGATATATTCAAGATTTTGGACATTTCAAAAATTTTGGAAACTCAACAAATTTGTTAAAATTTAGGAACTTTCATTAATTTCGAAAACTTTACAAAATTAAACAATAGTTGTTTTTGACCGTGGAATTTTTCATTTTTAAACTCGGATCGTCTGGAAAACCGTAAGAAACTGTCGGAGGTGCTAAAAAGCTCTCAAGATTGTCGAAGTCTCATAAAATATAACTTTTCTTGTAATTATTGTGATATCCTATCGCAATGCATACTTCGTATGAATTGACTAGCACGAATAAAAGATACAAGGAGATAAAAAGATGAATGTGAAGTTTATGGGATTCAAAGGGATTTCTAGAGACGCAAAGGGACTTTATGGGATTTTAAGGAAATTAATGGGATTCAATGGTAATTCATGCGATACAAAGAGAATTGATGGGATTTACTCGTAATTCATGGGATGTGATGGGATTTTGAGGTTATGTCAAGAGAATTAATGGGATATGCAGGAAATGTATGGGGAATAAGGAAATATGTCAGCATTTCATGGGAATCTATCAAATTCAATGGTAATTAATGGGGTGCAAAGGGACGTTATTGAAGCTGAAAAAAATTTACGGGATTTAATGGGACCATAAGAAGACTTCATGGAGGTTATAGAAAATGTATCGGATAAAATGGCAATTTATGGGATTTTAAGGGATTCCTGAAGACACGAAAATTTATGGGATTCAATGGTTATTCGTTGGCTATAAAGGAAATTGATGATATTTGATTGTCATTAGTAAGATTTTAAGCGATTCCTGGTGACTTAAAAAAAACATGGGACTTAAAGGGAATGAATGGGATTTAATGGTTATTCATGGGATTAGATGGTAATTCATGGGATATGCCGGAACTCAATGGGATTTTTATGGTATGTGTGGAATGTTTGGAGAATTTATGGGATATTGAAGAAATTGATGGGAAATTGGGGTAAATGTTACCATTTCAAGAAAATTCATGGGACTCAATAGTAGTTGATGGGATATAAGGAGAATTTATGGGATTCAATGGTAATGCGTTGGATACAATGGGAATTAATGATACTTCATTGTAATTAGTAAGATTTCAAAGGATTTCCACGAACTTGAAAGAAATTATTGGGCCTTAAAGGGAATGAATGGGATATTTAATGGTTATTCATGGGATTCGATAGTAATTCACGGGATATGATGTAACTTAATGGGATTTCAATGGTATGTATGGAATTTCATAAGAATTTATCAGATATTAAAAAATATATGGGAAATAAGGGTAGCTGTTACCATTTTAAGAAAATTCATGGGATTCAATGGTAGTTGATGGGATATGAGGGGACTTTATGGGATTTAATGATATTTCGTTGGGTATAAAGGGAATTGATAATACTTGATTGTAATTAGTAAGATTTTAAGGGATTCCTGATGACTCAAAGAAAATTCATGGAACTTGAAGGGAATAAATGGGATTTAATGGTTATTCATGGGATTCGATGGTAATTCATGGGATATGCCGGAACTTGATGGGATTTTTATGGTATGTATAGAATTTTCAAAGAATTTATGGGATATTAAAGAAACGTATGGGAAATAAATGTAGATGTTACCATTTTAAGGCAATTCATGGGACTAAATAGTAGTTGATGGTATATAAGTGGACTTCGTAGGAATTGCAGGGAGTGTGTGGGATACAATGGTAAATCACGGGATATAAAAAAAGTTTTTGGCATTTTAAGTGACAGAAAGCAACTTCTTAGGAATCGAAGGAAATAAATATGATTGAATGGTGATTCAGGGGATATCAAGGGAATTTAATGGTAATTTATGAGATTTCAAGGTGTCTTTATAGGAACCAAGGTAAAAGTTGTTGATGTAAAATCGAACTATTAACGAAAAATCCGAAGAATGCAGATTTCATTGAATCTCCTGTCGAAACATTCGAATACGGAAGAATATTAAAATGGCGGCCGTTCTGTTTTACGGTCAAATTCGCGGAATCTGTTGCGGGAATAATTGCGCCTCGAAAGCAGTGCCATTACCGCGCTCGAGAAAAAGCATTTACTTAGAAAGCAACAACTTAATACCGTGTGTATAATCCGAGAGCCGTAATCCCCGAGTCATATTCTGGTACGTCTGTTACCACGCTCCATATAATAAGACATGACAACGGTACGGGCAATTTGCGCGCCGACTTTTCTCGGTTTGACATTACTTTGTGCGCCCCGAGTCGAATCCGTCCGTCTTTATCTTCTCGTTCGAGCCGGGCCCGATTCGTCGTACACAAAGTGCGATAAGTGCCGGTGTGCCGATGCGCTCGAGCAACGGGAAGTATCGCTTTATTTTTATACCCATTTTTCTAGAACTTGCGTAATCAAAATTTATTGGTCGGAATAATTCCGAGCACGATCGATTCTGGGATATTCGAGCTTAATGATCCGGGAATCGCGATTTTAGAGTGGAATGATTTTAAAATATATGGATATTTCGTGGACTTTTGGGTTCGTTGAATGAAAAATGAAGAAATTGTGGTTTTGGATACTCGACTGATGTTTTGAAGTATTTATTAAGGTTTTTTGTGCCATTTTGTTTATTTCTAACCAATCGTGAATTGACTTGATATGACATGACTTAAGGTTACAGATTTGGGGATTTTCGAAAAATTGTTTGAATTTCTGATATTTTGAAGGAAAACGAAGAAAGATCACTGAAGTGAAAAAAAATTGCGAGAGCGAAAAAATCGATTTTTAGAGCTTGAGAAATTTTTTGGATGGCTTGCAGTAGTTGAAGTTTTTGATTCTTGAATAATTCCCTCAATTTTTGAGTGTTATGGATTGTGAATGAATGAGGATTTTGGGTCTTAGTTCAAAAAATCGATTCCCATTGATTCTATGTTAATTCCTATGAATTTATGATAATCACTGTAAATTAGTCAAAATTACTCAATTAGTTGACATCAGTTGATTAATCGAAAATACATGAAAACGTCGATGGGGGAGGGGGGGGGGGGTTAGAGCACGAGACCTTCTAACAGTTTTTGAATAAATTTTTGTGATCTGAATCCCAAAATTTTGGTACTTTACAATATAAATTACAATTATAAAAGAAAGTCTCCAGAATTGCGTAAAGTTCCAAAAAGATTCCGACTGCTGTAGAAAATTTGAAAAACTTGTGGAATCATTCGGCACACATAAAATTTGCATCGTCCTGTCTAATTATTCACAGTAGGATGATCCACAATAGAACGTGACATCATTCCGCCGTGAAAGTCGCATCCGAATAACTCGCAAAAATTTCTGCACGCTGAAAAATGCGGAGGGAGTGGAAATTTCGGTGCTAAAGAAACCGCGCGATACACTCGGGATGGATTACTTTTTGTCCAATAACCTCGGTGAGCATTTGGAGCGTGAAACAAACTTTTGTCTCGCGGAGTGCAAGTGTATGTGATACGCGAGGCGTGACGCTACAATTTTTCGGAGCCGCAAGTTGGCGCCAACTGTGATCAAAGATTTTCGTCCAAGTTTGTGGCGATAAACCACAAAACGGGGAAAACAGGAAATTGAGAGAATAAGGGTTTTTCACCTGGCAAAAAGTTGGAAAGGGAATTTCTGAATTCGAGAAGTTGGAAA
>JAPYZK010011745.1:0-10124 GCA_030522785.1 Platygaster equestris | reverse complement strand
CCGACGTCAGCGACTTCAAAGAATTCGGTTGTCAAGTGTTCACCATCAACAACAACGTTGTAAAAGGAAAATTTGACGACAGGGGAAAAAGGGGAATTTCCCTTGGCTGTGCCGGGGAGTCCAAGGGCTTCCGGATCTGGATCCCCGAAGAAAAGAAGGTCGCGATTTCGCGGGACATGGTGTTCAGAAAAAGCCAGGAAACCCCAAGGAAATCGTGCGAGGAATCCTCTCCGAAGAGCATCGTCGAGGACCGAAAACTTGGCGCCGAAAGTGCATCGCAGAATTTCCGGGAGGTCGTTTTCGAGGGACTTCTCCCGAGGGACGTCCACGACGAGGCACCGCTCGACGACGAGCCACATGACGCCGTAGAAGAACCGAAGGAAGGCTTGGAAAAAAAGGATCTGCCAGAAGAACCTCGACAGCCACCGGGGGCCCCTGTACGGGGACCAGGACGACCGAGAATCGCTCGCACCGGAGCAAGGGGGAGACCTCGAAAATTATTCCACATGGTCGAGGATGGAGCCAGGGGCGACAAGGGCGAGTTGGCGTTCGTCACGGAAATTCCCATCAAACAGGCGTTGTCGGGGCCGAACCCCAGGGAATGGCTCGACGCGATGGCTCTAGAAATGAGGTGCTTCATCAAGAATGGCACTTGGGAGCTCGTCGATCGCCCGAAGGATGCGGAAACCATCGGAAGTCGCTTGGTTCTGCGAAACAAGCACGCCCCAGACGGGACCATAGAGAAGAGAAAAGCTCATCTCGTCGCTCGCGGATTCGCACGGCGCCCGGGGATACATTTCGATCAGACTTTCGCGCCAGTCGCACAATTGAGCTCGATTCGCCTACTCGTGGCATTAGCTGTTCAACATAAAATGGAAATCTACCAGCTCGACGTCACGACGGCCTATCTAAACGGTGAACTCGAAGAAAAAGTCTACATCGAGCCCCCCGAATTCATTATGGAGACTTTGAAAATTCTCGCCGCCGACAGAAAATGCAAGGACGGCCTTCGGAAAAGGGCAGAAACAATGCTGGCAGACTTTGAAAGCGGCGACAAAGTGTGCCTTTTGAAGAAATCCCTCTACGGCTTCAAACAAGCCGGAAGAAATTGGCACGCTACTCTGGACAAGGCTCTGAGAAAGTGCGGCGCGGTGCCCTCCAGCGTCGACCCTTGCATAAACACAACCGGAGAGGGCGACGATTTCGTCATAATTGCCATTTACGTCGACGACGTTATTTTGGCATCACGAAGCACGAAGAAAGTTCAAATGTTGAAGGACCAACTCGTGCAAAATTTCGAGATCAAGGAACTTGGCAGAATCAGCTGTTGCCTTGGAATCGAGTTTGTCAGACACGGGGATTGTATCTCCATTCATCAGTCGGGGTACGTAAACGACGTCCTCGAGAGATTCGGAATGACGGATTCGAAACCAGTACAAACGCCGCTGGACCCAGGCACAAAGCTTGTGAAATCCTCGAAAAGTTGCGACTCAAGGTCACCCTCGACGCCATATCGTCGAGCTCATCGGGTCGCTGATGTACCTCGCCGTATCGACAAGACCGGACATAGCCTTCGCCGTGAGTTTCCTCAGCCAGTTGAACGATTGCAACGACGAGACGCACTGGACTGCGGCGAAACGGGTGCTTCGTTACCACAAGGGCACAGTCGACCTTGGGATCACCTTCAAACCAGGCGCGACCTCCACTAGCTGTTTCGTCGACGCCGATTGGGCCGGGTGCCCCAACGATCGGCGCTCCTACACGGGCTATGTGACACTTCTAAGCTGCGGCCCGATCTCCTGGGAGGCCAGAAAGCAGAAAACCGTCGCGCTTTCGTCCACAGAGGCGGAATACATGGCTCTCACGGAGGCCGCGAAGGAGTCCTTGTACGTCAGCAGATTCGTGAGCGAGCTAGGATTTTCAGGACTTGCAAACCCTCGAATATACTGCGACAACCTCGGGGCGATCAAGCTCGCACAGAACTCAACGTTCCATTCCAGGAGCAAACACATCGATACGAGGCACCACTTCATACGAGAAATCTTGGAGAACGGGCAAGTCAACGTCGAGCACGTATTCACCGGAAACATGGCGGCCGACATCTTCACCAAAGCGCTGCCGAGAGAGAAGCACGAGAAATGCGTCGAGCTCATCGGTCTCCGGAGGTGCATCAAATAGCCCACGCATTGAGGGGGAGTGTTTGGAATCCAATGCTCGGGCTCCAACGACATCTTATACTTGGGTACGATTCTCCACATCCCCTCCATTTGTTCTTACCCCTCGGGGCACCTCACTTTGTACTTTACCCCTCTTTTCAAGTCAGTTCGCACATAACGCTTGTCGGGTAATCACGTCTGTACTCAATAAAAGTACCCTTGCGTTCAACAAGTCGTTATCACTCGCGCATACCTGCCCTGATATTCGCCAACACATACTGATGATGTCTGTCATACTTTTTAAATAATCATTGAAATGTGACACAAATCGAAATTGACTAATTTTCAGAAAAAAATTTCCAAAATAAAAAATAATTGAATAAATGACACTCCATAAAATACCATATTTTTGAAAATCTCGAGAATTTTAAGTTGACGGATTCGTAAAAATTCGAAAATTAAAAATTTTTGGAATCATTATGATTTCTTAAATAATTATTATTTTCAGTTTTTCAAAATTTCGAATATTTTCGGAATTCTGGAATTTTTAGAAATTTTTATACTTCGGAAGTTTTTGTTTTAACTGAAATGCTTAAATTGAACAATTCCAGACATATAACAATTGTGAAAATATTCAGCGTTTTTGAAGTTAGAAAAAATTAAAAACATTGTAGATAATCCCAACATTTCAAAATTTTTTCTGAATTCAGAAATTGAGTAAGTTTTTAGGTTTTCAAAAATTTTATAAGTTTGAAAATTCGGAATTTCCGGCAGTTCTATAATTTCTAAATTTTTTGAAGTTTTCAAAGAAATAGTCGAAAATTGATGACATTTTTTTTTAATTTTGACATCTTACGCAAAATTTCGAAGGAATGTAGATATTTTGAAATTGATGGAATTTTTTTCAATTTCAGAGATTTTTAAATATCATATGTAGACAATTCTCAAGAATTTCTACATTGTGAAAGATGTCAATGTATTCTCAAAATTTGTCATAATTTCAAGATGTTTAAAAAACGAACAATTGTAGGAATTCTGGTGAACCTGCAATACTTTTGCATTTTTCTGAATATTTAAATATCCCGAAAACTTCAAAATTCGAAAACCTTTGACGATTCCGAAATTCTGAAAATTTCTTATTTGTAAAAATGTCGAAAATTAAAAAATTTTTGAAGTTCACCAAAATTTTTTCATTGCCACAATATCGAAAATACTATAAAATACCGGAAGGTTTTTAACCACCTGGTTTTTTAGAAAATTTCTCATATTTTTGAAAAATATAATATTAAAAATTACAAAAAATTTTTCGAATTTTCGTGTATCTGATAACGAATTCTCAATCGTAATTTTGGGGTCACCACTCGCGACTTATGTTTAATCGGAGCCGTGAGGAAAAGGAAACACTCGCGAACTTCTTTTCTTGGATTTTCTGCATGGGCCGATAATTTATTCAAGGATTTTGCTGGACTCTCTACAGCCATACATATCGTTCCGCGACTCGTCTCGACACTCACTCTTTCTCGCACACTCGTTCTGTCTCTCGATTCGGCTCGCGGTCATAAGTGGACTCAACTAGACTTAACTCGACTTATCCTCGACTCAACTCGCACAGGCCTCTCACCCGCGAAAATTTGAACGATAACATATCTTTTATTTTTTCGGAATTATTTGAATCATTTACAATTCAGAAAAAAAATCTTTGAATATTACACAAATTTCGAAAGGTTTCGTATTTTCAGGAGTTTCAGAAAATTTCAAACTCAGAACTTTCATTAAATTTTATGTTTTTAAATTGTCAAAAAAACGCTGTGACATTCACAAAATTTTCGCAGTTTGCCAAAATTTTCGAAATTTTCAAAATTCAATATCATCTTAAACCTATCTTTCACTCATCTTACACTCATCTCATACTTATCTTACACCCATTTTACACACGTACGGGTGTATGATAAGTGAAAGATGAATCGCCGGGGTAGAACATTCTCTAATCTTTCCAAAACAAAACGTGCTGTTCAAAATTTATATAAAACCCAATAATTATGAACATGAAAAAAAATAAATTTTTTTGGAAAAAAAAATTTTTCGAACCTTGAAAAACAAAAAATGTTTGAATCGATTAATTTCTAAAATTGATAAACGAACCCAACAAAGGTTCATCGATAAAAAACTAAAAATCCCGGAAATTTTGAAAGTAATCCAGATTTCAAAAATTATGTAGAAAGTGAAAATTTTTCATTATTTCCAAAAAACCACAAGTTCACTATTTTTAGAAGTGTCAACATTTTGGAACATTTCCAAAAAAGTCACTGATTTAGAATGATCAAAAAATCTTGAAACATTCAACTCGTTTCAGAAACCTTGAAATTTGGACTTCTTGAAAAACTCAAATATTTTTCCAATTGAGTGTAAATCTTAAAATTTGTTCTATTAGAGAAAAATTGATTATAAAGACCGTTCATTTACTAACGTCACGCGTCTCGAAAATTTTGAAACATTTTAAAGAACCCAAGATTTTTCAAAAACGAAATAGTAATCTTTGAATTTTTTGACCAAAAATTGCAAAATTTCTCACAAAACTTAAATATTTTACATTTCCGGACTAACACAACGAAATTTAATCCATGAAAATCTAAAAACTTTTTATTTTGACATGAATATTGAACAATTTTATAATTTTTGATAAACCAAACTTTTTGGTTTTTTCCAATTTCCAATTCCAGATTTTGTGCGGAATTTTTTTCATCATCAATGGAGAAATGTTGAGATAGATTTCTTACCCACTTGTTTCCCTGTACGTTGAAGTTCATACGTATATCTCTTTTTTCCGGACCGCTAGGTGCTTCGTGTTTGGCGCTGGTTGATTGATATCCAAATAGATAAATGTCCAAGTGTTTGTTGATGTTGACTTGTGAGCAGCAGGATCGGAAAAGGTCAGCAAAATCGCACTCAGATCTGTGGAAAATGGATAAATAAATAATTATGCTTTCAATTCCAAATAAAATGAAGATCCGTTCCGTATTATTTTGAAATTCTCAGCAAAACTTGAATATTTTTCAATTTCAGACTTGGAACGAAAAAACTTGAATTATCGAGAAACCAAAGATTTCAAATAACAATTAAGTTTAAATTAATAATATTCCACTTCTCAGGAAAAACTCCATTCAATGAATAATAATAATTTTTGTAATAGAATGTTAATATTTTATAATTGTTAGGAAAAATAATAAATAATATTATGAATTCCAATTTCAAGATTTATTCTAGAATTCCAAATAAAAAAATATATAAAGGTTGTTTTCTTACCGGTTCGAATTTTTCGATATGTTAAAGTTTATTTCGTATCGTAGTTGATTTTTATTCAAAGCAAGTGGATGTCCGAGTACTTGTCGATGCAGACTAGTGAGCAGCAGGATCGGAAAAAATCAGCAAAATTTCACTCAGATCTGTGGAAAATGGAAAAATTATTAATTAGACTCAAAACTCTGAATACAATTAAGAATTGTTACGTCTCATTTCAAAATTTCTAGCCAAATTTGAATATTTTTGAATTTCGGACCGAACCGAAAACTTTTCATGTTCGAAAAAACAAAAACGTTCAACATTCAATGTCAATGAAAATAATGACTCCAATAAACAAAACATCATCCAATAAATGATTGTTATTACTTGTATAATTGAATGTCGATATTACTGGATATTACGGATATTACATCATAGTCAGGAAAGAAATGATTTATTGTTAACATTCCAATTTCAAGATTTTTGCCCCTGATTCCAAATAAAAAAAATGGAGAGCTAGTTTTTTTCATGTTTTCTTTTCGAACTTACGACAAATAAAAAGCAAAAATGCAGCAGCTTAAATCATCAGAACATGCTACTCATTATAACTGTTGCAAACTGACAGGAAAAATTTCGTTACCTCAGCTCTGAAAATCTGAGATTTTCCGCGAAGGTCCAAACACTCTAAACTTCCACTATGTAGATTCCGAAGTTTTTTTCAACAATTTTCCGATTAACAAAACGATATTTCATAGGGACACAGCAGCACGTGTGCTGTTTGTTGTTGTTTTTATGTTGAAAAAAGGTTATGTTGTATTGTACTCCATAATCGATATCGATATATTGATTATTTAACATGTGTGCGTGCGTAGGATTTATGCATGCGCGGGAAATTGGCCAAAAATAAAATGATCTTGAACTTATTCTATAAATGTAATGGATGATTATGATTTGTGGTGTATAATATCATGCGGGAATGAGATTAAATGCAGACAGAAACTATACAGGACATATTTCATAGCTCTAAATGACAGGGATTGTAATTTAACATACATGATGCATATGTATGTATATGAACTAAAATTTTCTAAATATAAACATCAGCGGAATGAAACAATATTTTCTGACGGATTCAACAATTAATGTTGAAATGCAAAAGAAAAACTGCCAAAACTTGATTAATCTGCAAAACGCACAAAAGTCGCATCACGTGAGATCAAAACTCATGTGCAATCTCAACTTGAATGCAGAATTGGCGCACGCGTAAGATCGCACGGCGTGAACCGAATGTGCGTCGCACAGTTGCTATCTGGGACAAGTTCTTCATAAAATTCTGAGACTGCCATTTCTCGTTTTTTATTTCCTTCGATTCTCCCGATTCCATTTCCTGAAAATTTTTTGTTGTTTCCGCGAATCATGTATGGTATTTTTTCAGGGTGCGATTTAACAGAGCTGAGAAAAATTCGCATTTGCCATACACATTTTCCTCCCATGGAACACAAAAAAAAACCTTCATTCCTCGAGACGTCATTCCGACCTTCGCTAGCCAAGAATCGAGTACAAACTCAAATTTTAGCGAACGGCGGCAAGACACTACTAGTACATTTCAAAATGTATTGCCGAGCAACGATATAGTTGCTTTTCTGGTTATGTTTTTCCCATTTATTTTCTTATTTTTTACATTTTGCTTTTTGTTGTTTATTCTTCAGTGGATTACATCAATAAGCAAAATGACCGTATAAAAGAATTGGAAAAAAATGG
The DNA here is from genome assembly GCA_030522785.1 of Platygaster equestris. Taxonomy (NCBI): domain Eukaryota; kingdom Metazoa; phylum Arthropoda; class Insecta; order Hymenoptera; family Platygastridae; genus Platygaster; species Platygaster equestris. The sequence goes on along the minus strand of JAPYZK010011745.1, from coordinate 2,928 downwards.
CACAACAAGGCCTTGAAAACGAAAAAATAAGGTCAAAATTTATTAATTGACAAGTCGTTTGCTAAATACTCAGAAAAATTTGTACGAGACTACTCGGGCAATAGCTGCAATGCAAAGAAAAAAAATCAGAGGGCGTCTCAAAAGAGGAGAAAAATGGTCATGTGTCGTGAAATCCGCTACAAGAACGTCCAAAGTTTTCCTGGAAATGATGGAAAAAAATTTTGAAAGACCGAAATATGGCAGCTGTAATGCGAAGCTGGCTTAGTCTCCGGTAAGTTATTGTTTTAATTCAGATAATTCGTAATTCTTGAATGAAAAATCAATATCCAAAAAAAATTATAAAATGTCTCTAATGAATTGCATTACTTTAACAATGCACAGGCTCAAAAGTCTTCATTTCTAAACGATAAAATCTGATGATATTTGATTAACTGATTAATAAATTGATCGCTATTCAATAAATTGCAAAAATTATCTATTACTTTCAATTACTTATTTACTATTACAAGAATGTAAAAGGGGTCTATCATGGATTCCGTTTTTAAATTCCTCTTTGAAATGATCTGTATATATGAGAGACCGACAAGTGATTGGCAAATGATTCACAGTTAAGAGTTGTATACAGGTAAGGATTTGACGCTCTCTGATCCTCTCTGGATTTGAACCAGCTTTGGCCGATTGCCAGCTTCTACGAATTTCTCGAATCTCAAAATTCTCTAAATTTCTGTCAATTATTTCATGCTCTGTTCAACCTGCTCTTTCGAGCTAGGTGTATTTCATGTTCATATATTACTTGAAGTATACGTTTCGTATTATATACATATACAGCTTCTTTCTACTTGACTGTCATGTTTCTTAAAATACTTCGCAATCTATACGTTTTATGCATTATTCGTCGAATCTCATATATTCCTCTTATATTTCTCTCATTGGAAGACCAATATTTGGTGTTTCCATTTTATTTCACATCCAGAGATTTTAAGTATGCAAAGAAATTTTAAAAGGTAAATAGTGTGTTAAAAAGCGTACATGGATTAAAAGGTAAATACACGCGAATTCACATCTATTTTTGATTTGCACTGTGTGTCCACTATTGCACTTACATTAATTCTATTTTATACTGAAAACCTGATCATTCTAGTCATATGATGTTCGGTACCGAACACATATTTTCACCCATAACATCTTTTTCTACCGGAAATATGTCTTTCTTTCTGCACTTGCATTATATTTTCTCAATTTCCCACGTTTATTTACATTTTCAACTGTGTGATGCTTTTTCACTCGGAAAAAAAAAATTTTTTTTTCTATATACGCACGATTCGGCAGGGAAACCGTTACACGGAAAAAGATATTGCTGCATCTCTAGCTGCATATACAATTTTGGGGAAGAAAGGCCACAAACTTTTCAGGGACATTTTGAAAAATGTTCCTTTCATATCGGTTTTACAGGAGAAACAAAAAACCATGAATTTTGATGAAGGGTTGAATCCTTTCATAACTTCATATCTAAAAAAGCTTGCGTCGATGAGATCTTTGGCAAATCGGGTTATTCTTTTATGGGACAAGGTACTTTCTATTAGTCAGTTCTTACCCTAGGGTCCGGGAAACCGCTCTGTTACTCAAACCAGAGCGGTTTTCACCTTAGTATAGTATATTTATATACATGAAAGAGTCGTATATATAGATATACTAGGCTATAGTAAAAAACACTCTGGTTCGAGAACCAGAGAGGTTTCCTGGACGATAGGGTACACACGTGTACACACACACAAATTGACATGCATTCTTATAAAACACAATGAGATATCGTGGTTGGGATAGAAAAATACGGACACTACACAACGCCGGAAATGGTAAAGCACATGCTCGTATTCATGATTCGCTTTATCGCTACTGGCGTAAAATTACCAATTTCGTACAACGCTACTGTAAATGCTGCAAACTCGGTGCAATTACAAAGACGTATTAAAGAACATGTACGAATGTTGGGAAATCTTAGATACCGCGTAATAGCAAGCGCAAGCGACCAAGGACAGCCAAACTTGTCTGCTATAAAAATTCTTGTTGAAGATGCTAACGGGCAAAGGTGGAAAAAATTTGAAGACAATGCTGTACACAGTAATTATAAAATTTCTCAGCCTCGCCTCTATACTAATGCAAGAGGAAGTTTTTAGCTAATGTGAGGTTAGTAAAACGAGTCGAAAGCGAGTTTTACAATTTCACGCGAGATCCAAAATCTTTCTTGCACGTAAGTTGAGGACTGCATCTTATTGCTCCACCAAGTGTAATAATACAATAGAACAACAAATTTTTTCAGTGCGAACGTACAAAGTAGATGGGGAGGAAATTATGCATGTTTGGGATCCACCTCATTTGATAAAGAACATGCGCAATAATCATGCACAAATATCTCGTGTAAAGCCCTGGGAAGAGTGTCTCAATTTGGCAAGTTTTGGAATTGGCGTGGAGAATGGATCTAGCTCTACATCCCGAAAAAAAGAATCAGGTGGTAAAAAAAATTCATCAAGAACACGTTATTAAGGACAAAATCCATAAAATGCGCGTAAAACCCGCGGTTCAACTTCTGAGTGAAACCATGGCGAAGTGGATTAAAGCATTGATCGCCACAAAAAGTGATTACGAGGTTTAACAATTAAGTAAAGAGACTGATTCCATGAAAACCGTCTACTTAAAAATTATTCTACAACTCTGCCATCCCCTACAAAGTAGTCCCCTTTGGCAGCTATACAACGATTCCAGCGCGTTTGCCATGCTTCGTAACATTTCTGGAACGCTTCGACTGGGATGTCCACGAGTACCCTCGTAACGGCCGCCTGGATGTCCGTAATCGACTCAAAATGGGTTCCTTTGACCACCGATTTTGTTCTAGGGAACAAAAAAAAGTCACAGGGTGACATATCGGGC
>JAPYZK010011742.1:0-11652 GCA_030522785.1 Platygaster equestris | reverse complement strand
ACTTAATTCCCCAGAACCACAAAAATGTTGTCCTCAAATTTAGTTTTGAATCCCTCAAAATTCTGAAACCTCCTCAATTTTTCAAAATTGAATTTTCTTTGACTTCGAAACACTCAAAATATTAACCAAACGAATATTCTCCAAATTTGAGGCACCGGTCCAAAAAAAACATCACTTCGTCCTCAAATTCCGTACTCAATTCCCCAAAATTCCCTAACACCCTCAATTTTTCAAAGCCCAACTAATTCTCGACTTCAGGACATACAAAATTCAAGATCAGTATCAATTTTTTTAGTTTGAGTTACCATTTTGGAAAGAATGTCACAATCTAAGCAGACTCAATTCCCCAGAACCACAAAAATCTCGTCCTCAATTCAATTTCCAATCCCACAAAATTCCAAGACCTCCCTAACTCTTCAAAATTGAACTTCCTTTGACTTCGAAATACTCAAAATATGAATCAACAAATACTCTCCAAATTCGAGGCACCATTCCAAAAAAACCATCACCTCATCCTCAATCCTCCAAAATCCCCCAACCTCCTCAATTTTCTAAAATCCAACTCATTTTCGACTTCAGGACGCCACAAATTCGAGATAAATGTCGACTTTTTGAGTTTGAGGTGCCATTTTGGAAGAAATTTCACAATCTAAGCAAATTCAATTCCCCAGACCACACAAATTTCGTCCTCAAATGTAGTTCCAAATCTCACAAAATTCTAAAACCTCCCCAATTTCTCAAAATCGAACTTTTTTTTTACTTTGAAACCCTCAAAACTCCAAATAAACGAATATTTTCCAAATTTGAGGCACCACTCCGAAAAAACCATCACTTCGTCCTCAAATTCCACCCTCGATTCCCCAAAATTCCCCAACACCCACAATTTTTAAAACCCAACTAACTCTCGACTTCAGGACATACCATTTTGGAAAAAATGTCACAATCTAAGCAGACTCAATTCCCCAGAACCACAAAAACTTCGTCCTCAAATTCAGTTCCCAATCCCAAAAAATTCTAAAAACTATCCACTTTCTCAAAATCGAACTTTCTTCAACTTCAAAACACCAAAAATTCCATATAAACGAATATTTTCCAAATTTGAGGCACCACTCCAAAAAAACCATCACCTCATCCTCAATCCCCCAAAATCCCCCAACCCCCTCAATTTTCCCAAACCCACCTCATCTTCCACTTCAACATCCCCAAAATCCCCCAAAAACCCAGATTCTATCACCTCAAACTCAGATACACATCCCGTTTCCAAAAAAACATCATCACTCAAACCGATTCAAATCCTCAAGATGACGAAAATGATCTACTTAAGAGGAACAGTGGTCAATGACGGCCAATGAGGGAACAGGGGCCGTCTTTGGCCGCCGTCTCAGGTAGGAAAGATTCTCCCACCTGGCCAGGTTGACGTGTCTTGACATCGGACCGTCACAGAGCCTCACAGTCACGTACCGCGAGTCGGCGAGCGCGCGGCTATCCCTAATCGCTCTTATCACTCGCGCGGATCACTCAATCGAGCCCTCTTATCAGTTCCGCGAGATATATACGACACCTCGCGACGGCAAGGGGTTGGGGTGCCTTTTCTCTTTTCCAGACTCTCAGCGAGATCAATGAGACACGTGGTCGAGGTAATTTTCCCTTCATTCTCGAATCTCCACGATATTTCGCGACCTTCGTCCCAAAACATCGCCCATTTTTCTCTTCCCAGCGGTTCAAAGTCGAAAGTGGAATTTCAAAACATTCGTATTTGTCCGAGAGAATTTCTTCGTTTATTCTTTTCTTCACGTACGGTAAATATACAAAACATGGGTGGTTTTTAAATAGAATATTGGAAATTTGGGGGTGGGGGGGGGGGGGGGGGGTGGGGGGGTGGGGGTGGGGGTGTTTTGTCAGTTTTTACTTGGTTTGTGCATTATTTCAATTTGTGAGTGTTTGTGAGTTTTAGTGTGATTGGGGATGTGTTTTTGAGTGATGACTTGGGTTTAAAGTCATTGTCGTACAGTTTGGAAAAGTTTGAATGATTTGGGAAGAATTTTTTTTGAGTTGGTGGATTATTATTTGCTGGTTTTGTGGGTGTTTGTGGGTTCTATTGTAATTGGGGATGTGTTTTTGAGTGATGACTTGGGTTTAAAGTCATTGTCGTACAGTTTGGAAAAGTTTGAATGATTTGGGAAGAATTTTTTTTTTTGAGTTGGTGAAATGATTATTTGCTGGTGTTTTACAGTAGTGGAATTCTCGGGACTGTAAAATATATGGAAGATTTTGAATTTTGGAATATAGGTTTTTTTTATGCATGTTGAAAAATACGTCGATATTTTTTTAACTTGGAATTTTTAAACATTAATATATATTAAGGAATGTTCAAGAATGTGTATATGTATTATGATTTTGAGAATTTTTGTGTATTTTTGGATTATATTTGAGTCAAAAATTGAAAAATACATCACAAGTGATAAAAAAAAATGTTTGAGGACAAAAAAATGATGAAATTTTGGGAATTGATGAACTATCTGGTATTTTGAAATTTATAGAAATTTGGAATACTTCGTATAGACAAAAATGTGTACATGTATTCTGATTTTGCGAATTTTTGTGTATTTGAGTCAAAAATTGATTAATACGTCACAAGTGATCAAAAAAACTCTTAAACGACAGAAAAATGATGGAATTTTGGGAACTGATGAACTATCTGGCATTTTGAAATTTATCGAAATTTGAAATACTTCGTATAGATGAAGTATTTCAAATTATTTTTCCGAATTTTGTGCATTGTTTGGAATTTAATATTTTGCAATCGAAAAGACCGCAGGAAACCGATTTTTCAAAGGGTTTTACTCGGTCAAGAAAAAAAAACCGCAGAAACGTCTCTAACTCGAAAAATCTCAAGTTCTTCCAATTTCAAAGTATTTATAATTTTTGTAATTTTCATAATGTCCGAAATGAACGAATTTTCCTGAATTTCCAAAATGTTCCATATTTTTGAAGATCTTGAAAATTTTCGACATGTTTTTGAATTTTTTGAATTTTTCGAATAATTCAAAATACTCGAAATTCTGTAAACTTTCATTTTTTCAATTTTTAATTTTCACATTCAATTTTCATGTTTTTATTTAATTATTTCAATTTTCAATCGTATTTTCACTGTATTTCTCCATATTAATTTTCGTAAATATTCCATTTTTTTCAAAGTTGAGAAAATTCTAAAACATTTAGAATTAAATTAAATTTTTCGTGATTATAAATTTCAATATTGCATTTTTTACAGCTCCGTCGATTTTTTCAGAATTATATTTTATCTGAAATAATTAATTTTTCGCTTCTCCCGGATTATTTTAGCTTGATTTTTCGAGATCAACAAGTTTTTATAGAAAACCAAAAAAAAAAACCAATCGTCGTTTTTATACAATTTTTTCGATGCTGCCAGGGATGTTGGAAATTTTTTTAATTTTCCCAAACAATAATAAAACATCAATAAAAAATCATATTAAATATAATTTTTGCAAATCCATCGACGTATTCGAAAATTCTAAATTCCGAAAATATGAATCTCAAATTCCAATTCCTCAAAATATTACGATCAAAAAATCTCGAATTTTCCGAAATAACGAATCATTTAGAATTTAATCTCTAAAATGATAAAACTTTCCAAATAAAATATTATAAATAAGCTCCCGAAAAATTTCTCCATTTGTCTCCGATATCAATTCCTCATAAAAATGAACGAAAATTAAAAAAAAAAATTCTTGTATACTTTCAAAAAAACGAAAAACCTCATCGAAAGAAAAAAGACCTACACATACATATTATTCTTAATTTCCGAAATTTCGATATTTAACTTCAACACTTACAAACAAAAATTCAGGTAAAGTCAAAGCTGAAAAATAAAAATCGAGTTCAGCCACCCCCCCCCCCCCCTCCCCAAATATGACCACAAATGACAAGAACAGAAATGTAATTTATGACACTTAAAAAACGTATAGGTCAACAATTATTTGTGTCTATTCTTAATTTATTATAATTAATTAAATTCATTTCCATTGTTCTGATGTAATAAGAAATCAATTTAAAACTATACATCGTCTTCGATGTACAGTTGAATGTCACAAATTTTTTACAAAATTTAATTCGATGTAACATATTCCAGAATTTATATCTATGTATTTAAAAAACGTCATTAATTTCGATGAATAATTTAATCATAATAATTATATTCACGATGAAAATATTTACAGGAAAACTTGCAGAATTATAACATAATATCGATACTTAATTGTTGTATTACTTAAATTTGTCCAATATTTGGGCGCATCTTTGAAACGAATTTTATCAGAAATTAAATGTTCTCAGAATAAATTATTTTTTCATTGTTCCTTGAATTATGAATATTTATTAATTTCGGTTTTTATGTTATAAATACGCAGTTTTGTTTAACGTTCGCAAAAAAATTCGTAGTCATGATGAAAATGATTCTTCATTACAATTGGTCGCAGAGCTTGAATATTTACCAAAAATACTTCGGATTGAAAAAAAATTTCTATCAATTACACCATGTATAAATATAATTCTATATTAGTACATTAAAATGAGTAATTATAGTTTGAATTCTAATTGTAATGGATGGTATTACCCAATCAATTTTTAATGTTTGTGGTTGAATAACTATTCATCTAAATTCATTACAGTTGACTTTGAATTGCTCTAATGATCTAACTACTACTTTGAGAACATTTACTCTTTTATTACATAGCTGGGGGAGGGGGGGGGGGAGGCACGCTGGCCTTCTCTGAAATTTCGGCGCAATAAAAAATTGTCTACGTGCATGGTTTATTAGTCGAGAATTTAATAGTTTTCAATATTTTATCACAATTCTGGTCATTTGCTACAATTCCGAAATTTGAAAAATATGAAGAATTGTACAAATCATAACTACATAATTTTGGAAATTCACTGATTTTTTGAAATTTGATTACAAAAATATCGAAAATTTTGGAAATTTCATTAGATTTAAAAAATTATGGAAATTCTCAAATTTTATTACATTTGGGGGATTCAGAGATTTTTGGAGACGCTCAGAATTTTTAAAATGTTGACGAATTTTTCAATTTTAATAATTTTCAGAATTTCATAAATTCCAAGAATTATGAAAATTTTGAGTATTTCCAAAATTTCGAAAAATCCAAAAAATTACGAAAATGCAGAAAAATGTGTTAACAATTTGACAAATTTCGAAAATTTGGAGATATAGACGTTTTGGAAATGCCAAAAATTTTGAGAATATTTAAAATTTTCACAACTTCAAAATTTTGGGAATTTAATAAACTTCCAAATTTCATTTCAAAAATATCAAAAATTCAGCAAATTTTATTAGATTCAGGAAATTACGAAAATTCTCAAACTTTACTAAATTTTGGGAATTCAGAGATTTTTAGAGGCGCTCAGAATTTTGAAAATGTTGACGAATTTTTTAATTTTAATAATCTTCAGAATTTCAGAAATTCCAAGAACTATGCAAATTTTTAATATTCCCAAAATTTCGGAAAATCCAAAAAATTACAAAAATGCAGAAAAATATGTGAATATGTTGACAAATTTGAAAATTTTTGAGATGTAGACGTTTTGGGAATACCAAAAATTTTGAGAATATTCGAAATGTTCATAACTTCAAAATTTTGGAAATTTACTAAATTTCTGAATTTCATTTCAAAAATATAGGAAATCTCGGAAATTTCATTAGATTTAGAAAATTATGAAAATTTTCAAATTTTATTTTATTTTTTGGATTCAGATATTTTTGGAGACGCTCAGAATTTTGAAAATGCAGAAAAATGTGTAAATATTTGACAAATTTCAAAAATTTGGTGATGACGTTTTGGAAATGCCAAAAATTTTGAGAATATTCGAAATTTTCATAACTTCAAAATTTTGGGAATTTTAAATTTCTAAATTTTATTTCAAAAATATCAAAAATTTAGCAAATTTCATGAGATTTAGGAAATTACAAAAATTCTTAAGCTTTACTAAATTTTGGGGATTCAGAGAGTTTTAGAGACGCTCAGAATTTTGAAAATGTTGACGAATTTGTTAATTTTAATAATCTTCAGAATTTCAGCAATTCCAAGAACTTTGCAAATTTTGAATATTTCCACAATTTTGAAAAATCCAAAAAATTACAAAAATGCAGAAAAATATGTAAATATGTTGACAAATTTGAAAATTTTTGAGATGTAATATTCGAAATTTTCATAACTTGAAAATTTTGGAAATTTACTAAATTTCTAAATTGCATTTCAAAAACATCGAAAATCTCGGAAATTTCATTAGATTTGGAAAATTATGAAAATTTTCAAATTTTATTAAATTTTTGGGATTCAGATATTTTTGGAGACGCTCAGAATTTTGAAAATGTTGACGAATTTTCCAATTTTAATAATCTTCAGAATTTCAGAAATTCCAAGAATTATGCAAATTTTGAGAATTCCCAAAATTCCGAAAAATCCAAAAAATTACGAAAATGCAGAAAAATGTGTAAATATTTGACAAATTTCGAAAATTTTTGAGATATAGACGTTTTGGAAATATCAAAAATTTTGATAATATTCGAAATTTTAATAACTTTAAAATTTCGGAAATTTACTAAACTTCTAAATGTCATTCCAAAAATATCAAAAATTTCGCAAATTTCATGAGATTTAGAAAATTATAAAAAATATCGAACTTCATTAAATTTCGGAGATTCAGAGATTTTCGGAGACACTCAGAATTTTGAAAATGTTGACGAATTTTTTGATTTTGAAAATTCTCAGAATTTCAGAAATTCCAAGAACTGTGCAAATTTTGAGTATTCTCAAAATTTCGAAAAATTCAAAAAATTACAAAAATGCAGAAAAATGTGTAAATATTTGACAAATTTAGAAAATTTGGAGATGTAGACGTTTTGGAAATGCCAAAAATTTTGAGAATATTAAAAAAATTGATAACTCCAAAATCTCGAGGACTCAAAAAATGTTTTCAATTTTCGAAACTCTAAAAAATTCCAAAAAATTAAGAAATATTATTTCGTCCAAAAAAAATATCTTTGCGAATTTCGGAAATTCTGAGACTCAAGAAATTTCTCAGAAATTTCAGAAATTCAAAAATTTCTAAAATCATTAAAACTTCAAGCATTCCAAAAATTTTCGAAATCTAAAAAGCAATATTCAAATATAAACATATTAAATCCGACTAACCCAAAACAAGAGATGACTTCAATATACAATATCATCGATCAACTTCAGACTTTGATAATTTTATTACAGTCCGTAAATGAGTGAACAATCTCTGAAGCATTCAATAATTGAAAGAAAAGAAGATGTAAAAATAGAAAATGTTCGGGAATACCCATTAGAAATTCGAAATTATCGTATGAACAAATCTATTATTTCAACTCGCGTGCGAGATAAGACCGTTTTGGATCACAGTTTCTTCACTCAATGATAGGCGAAATTGAACGGCTATTTTATCAATCACAAACTCCGGTTAGCTACAAGATAATGCGGTTTATATTTCAATCGGCTTAATACCGATTTATTCTGAAAATTTCGTAATATGGGTCAGACTCTTCCCTTCGATCTGGTGGAAATCGCGAAGGAACTAAGCTACAGCATATGATGTGATAACGAAATTTTCTTCGATTCGAAAAAAAAACGTTCAACTTCGTCGATAAAAAATTAATGCTCGATTTTCCTTGGAGTACAGTTTTCTCAGACTCAAGAAATCGTTAAAATTGAATGTTATAAATAACAGTAGAAGTGAAAATTCAAGAAAAGTTTGGAAAATTGTTGGAAAAGATTTTAAAACTAAAAAATCCGTAATTTCCAAAATCTCCAATCTCATAAGTTTCCCAATTCCCAAATCAAAGCCCAAAAATAGTATATTTCTCAACGAGTGCAGAAGGAGCTTTTTTGACGAATGTGAAGTTTGCAAGACGAGCCGAAGGCGAGTTTTTTTATGACTCGTTTTCTGATTCTGACGTTTTGAGCCGTGGAAAAAATCGCATTTTCTCCACAGCGTTGAAAAAATTCAATTTTCCGGCATCAACATCAACTCAACCCCAAAAAATCCCAATTTCCGACACAGTCAAACACAAAGTGTTTTTCGGGCTCTCCCGATTAGTCACAAAAGTGGCAAAAGGTTCGATTACGCGTGCCGGGGGGCGGGTGGAGGGGGGGGGTGGGGGGGGGGGGGGGGGGGGGGGGGGGGGGGGGGGGGGGGGGGGGTCTCCGCAAGGCGAATAATTTGAAACCAGCGGAAGTCGAAACTTGACATTGCGCGGCGGAAGTGACGCGTCCCGTGCAAACAGGCCTAATACCTCGAGACGGACGAGGTGTGTCATCGTCTTCTCCTCAAAGTCGTCGATCTTCGATGTAACGACGCGAAACGGTTTTTCACGTAGGTTACAGCGTGTCGCGTGCCGAGTGCGCTCCTCAAACAGCGCGGAGGAAAGCAAAAGTCGTCACCGTCGCGTCCGACTCATCCTCGGGAAAGCCCTAAACTTATTGTCGCGCCCGTTTCTTTGTTCCTGTACGCGGCTCACTTTCGATTGCACGCGTCCTCGTTAAATCGTTCGGCAATTACTCACGAATTTGTGCATACTAGACGTGATGCCCGCGCTACGCGCGCCTGCATTTCGTGATTATTAATTATTCCATTAATTCCCATCGATCCTTAATAATCACAATCGATTCCAATTTATTTCCACCAATTTTAATGTATCCCTATAAATTCTCGTCAATTATTGCTATTGATTTACATTCTTTCCCATAATTTCTCAATCAATTCCCATCAATTCCTGTTGATTCCTATCCATTCCCATGAATTTCCATCGATTTCCATGAATTTCCATTACTTCCCACTAATTTATATAAATTCCTATAAATCCCTAGGTAATTCCCATCAATTACGATTGATTTCTATTTATTTGCTTCAATTTCTACTATCAATTCCCGAACAATTCCTATGGATTTCTACCGATTATCATTTGTTTTGATGTATTTCCATCAATTTTCATCAGTTTCCATCAAATTTGATCGATTCCCATCAATTTTAATCAATTCCAATCGATTCCCATCATTTTTCGAGAATTTTTATCAATTCCCATCCATCATGCACTATTAATATCCATCGTTTCCTATGAATTCATATGAATTCCCATCAATCACTATTGATTTCCATTTATTCTCATCGATTTATATCAGTCATTTCCATAAATTTTCTTCAATTCCCATAAATTCCTATCAACTATTATCGATTCAAACATCCATTCCCATTTATTCTTGTGAATTCCTATCGTTATCCATGAATTCTTACTAATTATAATATACTATTGTTTTCATTCATTCCTATAAATTTTTATCGATTTCTACCAATTCCCATTGATTTCCACGAATTCCTATGAGTTATAATCAATTTCGATTCCTACGGTTTAAAAACCTTTTTGAACTGTTTTTAACGGTTTCAAAACATTTTGAAAATGTTTCTAACGATTTGACAACTTTTTTAAACTGTTTTTAACGATTAAAAAACCTTTTAAAACAGTTTTAAACGGTTTACAACCTTCTGAAACTGTTTTTAACGATTTAAAAACATCTTTAAACCGTTTTTAGCGGTTTAAAAACCTTTTCAAACTGTTTTTAACAATGTAAAAACCTTTTGAAAATGTTTTTAACGGTTTAAAAACCTTATTAAACTGTGTTTAACGGTTTAAGAGCATTTTTGAACTGTTTTTAACGGTTTAAAAACCTTTTCAAACTGTTTTTAACACTTCAAAAATCTTTTGAAAATGTTTTGAATGCTTTAAAAACCTTTTGAAAATGTTTTCAACGGTTTTAAAACCACCCTTTGAAAATGTTTGTAACGGTTTAAAGACGTTTTTAACCTTTTTTCAACTGTTAAAAAACCTTTTTAAATCGTTTTTCACGGTCCAAAAACCTCCATAATAATGTAGCTTTTTAACGGTTTAATTTTTTTAACGTTTCAAGCTCAATGCCTTAAGGCGTCAACCACTAAAAATCTCATTCCAAAACATCGTCCAAAAATCATAATCACTCGCTAACCCCAAACCCCTCGGAACCAAACATCCCCGAATCCTCAAACGTAACTTCACTACCCTCGAATACCCCCCTAAAACAGTATCAAAATCCTCCTCCACAGGACGCAATGAAAGAAAACTTGCCGAAGCAGGACCTGAAGATGAACTGGGAGTGCAGGCGTTCCCCGCAGATGCAGAGGCCCGGGGACCAGGAGCGCACCGGGAGCCCCCGCAGCGTGATAACCTCCCAAAGGCACGTGCGCACGATAACGACCACCGGCCACATCACGGAGTCCATCATGGAAACCGAGCCCGAGTCCCCGGTCCCGAGCCCGAGCTCGGAAAACTTGCAACACGTCCTGCAGGCCCAACAGCGCGGCTCCAAGGACCTCGACAAGGACCAAAGGTACCAACACTACCCCCAAATGTCCCAGAACCGCAGCCCCGAACAGCACCAAAAATCGCCCGACAGAAAAACGAGCCAGGAGCAGCATTTTATCCACGTTTCGTCGCACAACGGCAGCGCCGAACATCAGTCGCACGTCATTTACACGGCCAACAACGGGCACGAGTTGAAGGTCGAGGCTGTGGACGTTGCTGAGGGTTCGATGAACGTCACCATTGAAGAGGGACAGAGGTGAGTTTTTTGGGGGTTTGGGAAAATTTGGGGGAGTCGAAGAATTGGGTTGGGTTGGGTTGGTTTAATTTGAGTGATTTAGTCAAGTTTGGGCAGGATTTGGAAGTCACGTGTTACTTGTAACACGTTACTGTAACTTGTAACACGTTACATTTAGATCGAACGATAACGTAACGACAAAGTAGCGATAACGGCAACTAGTTACTTTCCACGCGGTAACGAGTAACGAAATTTCCGTTACTTTCACGTTACTTATTCTTATTTATTAGAAATTACAAACATATTGAAGAATTCGAAAGTTTTGAAGAATATTGAAGTTCTGAAGTTCGAGAGTTTCGGAATTTGGGAATTTCGTGTCGATCGAAGTTTTGCAGAATCATAAAGTTATAAAGTTTTGACATTTTCAGACATATCGAAGATTTGGATTACGGAATTTGGGAGTTTTGAGACTTTTTGAAGAATTTCGGAGTTTCCAGAGAGTTTTGGAATTTTTCGAGTTTCGGATTTTTCGGGAGTTTTGAAAACTTTTCGATCTTTGAGAAATTTTGGAATGATTCGAATTCCCGTGATTTTTGACATCTTCATGATTTTGAGGAGATTTGGAAATCTTGGAATTCTCGAAATTTGCGAAAATCTCAAAATGTTTGACAGTTTTTTGAACTTGACGAAATGTGTTGAATTTTTTCGTGTTTCGAAAATTTCGAAAATGATAAAATTTTCTTGATTCTTGGAATTTCAGAGTTATCAGGATTTCCGAAATTTATAAAATTTTTGTAATTTCCGAAAATATCCGAAATTCTTAACATTCCAAAAAAAAAAAAAAAAAAAAAAACAAAAAAAATGCAATAGATATCAAATTATTCCGATAATTGAATCGAGTTATCGAATCAATTTTTTGAAATTTCTCAGAATTTCGAAAATTCTCATAATTTTCAAAATT